>JAPSGF010000041.1:1438125-1466979 GCA_035772895.1 Perdix hodgsoniae
TTTCCTTTCTTTTCCTTTCCTTTCTTTCTTTCTTTCCTTCTTTCTTTCTTTCCTTCTTTCTTTCTTTCCTTCTTTCCTTCTTTCCTTCTTTCCTTCTTTCCTTCTTTTCTTTTCTTTTCTTTTTCCCTTGAATGCGTTAAATTAAATGCATATTGTCTAAATAAACCGCTCGTTTTGTCAATAGCTGAGCTGTGGACCTCCGGTTGCCTCTGGGGTGGGAGAGGCAGTGCTGCTCAAATACTCTGTCCTTGTTTAATAAAGAGGATAAAGTGCACGAATGGGTTGCCACGACATGCCTGGGACTTGTTGATGGGGAGAAAACGGTTTTCTCTTTCTCGAAGCAATGTCCTCACCCAGACAGTTGCAGTGCCCCAACACCAACTAAGGCGTTAGTCACACCTGACAACCAGCAGAGTCTCCGTGGGAGCTCCAGATAGCAGGGCGGTACGATAACAGGTTGAGGGAGAGAATGAGTGTGTGCTAGACAGACCACCTTAATCTGCAATCTGAGCTGCGTAGTAAGCTCACCCTCGAGACCACCCTGCGAGCTTTGAAAAAAAATGCTGTGACTTTGCACTATGCTCTTCGATAGCTGCTTTCACTGGCTTTGAACCTTGCTAGATTGAGGATGCGTAAATCACGGGGAATTTCTGGTCCTCGCAGGACGAAGCCAGCAGTCGCTGCTTTGACGCTCCCTTCCCTTCCCCTCCAGACTCTTAGGCAGTCAGTAAGGCTGTGTTTTGCTGAACACCATTTTTTCCACCCTGGGAAGACTAGGGAGGTTAAATTCCCTGTCTGAACTGAAGCCCTGGACGAGTGCAACTGAGGTTAAAGAGATCCGGGAGAGGAAATGATGAAAATGCTTTATTGCGAGTAAAACAAGAGAAGGAGGAGAGGCAGAACTCCACAAAGGTGAAGGATGGGAAGTTTGCAGAGCAGACGACTCAGCCTGTCTCTGAGCACCGGTCGGGGGAAGGGGGAGGGGGGGGCTACAGGGGGGGAGGGTCATTTACTTCCTTTTGTCTCTCGGGCTGTAATTGCGGCTCCTCCCCAGTTAGCTGAACCTGTCCCACTTGTCTGCTTTGGTTTCAGGGGAAGTTTCGCTCTTGAGTGGTGTCTGGGGAGCCCGCCCACCCACAGCCCCTGGCCCTAATCCCCCGTCAGAAACTACGTATCAAACCTGAAACAGAGACTTACTCTCCTAGCCAATCTCCCAGGTCAACTTCATCGTAGGCAAGCTGATTTATGCCTGTTTATACGTATGGAAAAAGGAGACAGAAGCCAAGCACGGCATCCCTCCAAAATCTCATTGTCTCATAGGGGTGCTGGATGCGCGGATTGACTCTTCAGCACAGATGTAGGGACGGAAATAGCTCCGCCTAGCACCATTCCCGGCCCCATACCTGTGCCAAAGGATCTTTCCACTGGCCCTTCCTCTTCTCCGGCCTCATCCTCTCTTCCCCGTCGCATCCGTATGGGGATGAAGGGAACAGCACCCGGGCAAGCACCTGAGCCCCATTTCTTCTCGGCGCCCGGACACGGAGCCAGGCCTTTTGGGGGGGGGGGGGAAACGGTGTTAGACAGGAGTGGAGGGGGAGTTCTGTCGAGTCCTGCACCGGAGGAGGCTCAGGCTTGCGGTGAGGCTAGGTACTGGGAGGAGTGTGCTCACGGGTTAGGCATTTGTGTAGGTGGCAGGAGAAAAGTGCCGAGCAGATGACAAACGAGGTTCGGTGGGGGGGAGGACATAGGATCATGATGTGATAGTAAGCCGTCTAAAAGGGTTTGGCACTACTCAGTTCCTGACATATTAGCAAAACCATAGATTATTCTTTTCTTTTTTTTTTTTTTTCCAAGCCCACTGAGGCAAGATGAGGCAAACTCAGCCATAGGAAGGTGGTTAGTGATGTCACAAGTTCAGTCTTTTCAATAAAAGCGATAGAGAAGGGTCTCCTTTGCTATATATATTAGGAGAAGCTTCTGTTCTTCATAATAAAAAGAGCAGCAAGGGAGTAAGTCACCTGCATCTGCTTCTAAAACCCTTTATTTTGCTCTAATGTGTTGCAGGCAGAATAAAAAGTCTGCAGATCTGCATATATTTTAAAAGGTGGTTTTTTTTTTTTTTTTTTTTTTTTTTTTTTTTCCTTAGGATAGAACATAGCTTTGGAAGCAGTTGCTGAGAAGATTAACCACTGTTGGCCAAGGTGATCTCTGAGAGGCACAGAGGGCTGTAACTCAAGGAAAAGGTGAAGTAAGAAATTTTGAATAAACTTTAGCATTCCAGTTTTATAAAGACTATTTGTTTTTCCTGAATCTGTAAGGGTTGCTGTTCTTTTTGTTTGTTTTGTTTTTTTTTCTTTTTTAATTTCTGGGGGTAAGGAAATTCTAAAAATATCTGATGGACATTTTACTATTAATGCAATAGACTTATGAGAACGTGGGGGGGGGGGGGGGGGGGGGGGGGTGTTTTTAAGGAATTTCACAATTATTTTTAATTAGTCAAAATGACAGTATAATTCAAAGAAGCCTATTACCCATACTTTTATAGCCTACCAGGTGTTCAGGGAATTTATTTACAGCTGAAACAATTTAATGTTTCCAACATGATTTCTGTTTCAGCTCTTATGTTTTGGGTTTTTTTTGCTGGCATGCTATGAAATTTGGCTAAGGAGGTGGGGGTTTTATATTGTAGCAGCAAGCACCATTCAATGCAAAATAACCTGCAGGTATAAAAATGGTCCGCTTGCACACAAAATTTCCCAGAAAGCATCCCTGGCTGTGGGCAGAGGATGAGCAGAAACTACCACCCGGCACACCTCAGCGTTTTGTTGCGGCTTGTGAGGGCTCAGGGGAAACTTTTGCTGTAAATCGAACTCTCGGGGGAAAAGAGGAATGGGATACGCCGCGGTTCCTCGGCTTTCTCGTTGCTTCAGCAGGGCCGGGGGCAGTTTCTTTGCTCACGTAGGCTGGAGGAAAGGGAAGATTGTGGTACGTTTGGTTTTACGTAAATGTTTTCCCGAGATGGAAAACTGGGTGTCGAGACGCGGTGTTGTCCCGAGGGATATGGGATAGACCGGGTCTCGAGGGGGCTTCGGGCTGGCCCCGCTCCCACTGACCCTTCCGCCCTGCAGAGCGACTTGACCCAGGGGCTGAATCTCCCTGGCGGGAGCCACTTCCACACGGGAAGAAATTGAAGGAGAAAGGGAGAGGAGGAGAAAACTTTCCACTAACTTACTTTTTTGGCCAAGAGCGCTTGTGTTCGTAGACACTGAGTCCTCCCCCCAGACCTCCCCCCCAGCCCTCCCCCTCCCCGCCTTTACTAGCGTACAATTAACATCATTAGGAATCAGCCCTCCAGCTAATAGAGGAACTGCGACGAACAACGGTAGGTGTGAGAAAGGAAAGGTGGCGAGGATCCTAGACTGGGTTTTGGGGCTTGAGCTGGAAGTTGCCCCTCGGATGGAGAATCCGTGTTGCGGCAGGGGAGGTGCCGACCTGAGGGTAAACACCAAGTGGGAAAGAGAAAGGGAGAGAGGAAAAAGCTCGGCTGCGGAAGATGCGGATTGCTTGGCCGGAGCGCTCAGGGTCTGTTGCGTGCCTGCGTTGTCGGGTGTTTCCCTTTCTCCGCTCCCTTTTGATCCCAGTCCCGGGAAGTGCTGCTTTCCAGCCTCCCTTTTGGCTGCGAATATGTACAGGGCTCCGCACATGTTCCTCGGGCGCCATCTCTTTGCAAAGTCCGCCGTGCTCCCGCTGCTCTCCCGCGGGCTGCCCCGGGCCGTGTTAGCATCGCGGCCTCCAACCTGCGGGGCTTGGCATGCCTACCAACCCCCGGGCGGCACCGCGCTGCCCCGCTTAGACATGGAACTGCTGGGCAGAACTCTTTACTTCCTTCGGGGCTTTCGTCACAGTGAGAACGCAACTTCTCAGGAACAGAGGGTGTGAATCTGACTTTTGCAGAGGTATACTTAGAGAAGCGACTTTCTCCCCGCCTGGATCTGTGTGAGTGTATGTTTACAATAGGAGCTGAGATGACTTTTGGAAATCTTTCCTTATCGGAAAAGAGGGCTTCTCTTATAACGTAAAGCCTTGGGGTAGCCGCTTTCCAGCCTAGAATTGAACACTGCTCGAGGAGGCGCACTCTTTAACGCGATTCAAATACGAGATAGACTGTTTTTTTTAAACTAGTGTTAAGGGAGATCTTGTCTGCGGGCGGCCAAAGACAGAGAGAGGGCGGAGGGACGGACGGAGGGAGGGAGGAGGCGAGCGAGCGAGCGGCAGACGGCAAGGAAAAGCGAGAGACGGAGCAAAGTTTGGAAGAAGTGAGCTGTTGCGGAGAGTTCCAAAAGTTTGTTTATCCTTCCCAGCTTGCGAGCTGGCAGAACCGACAGCAAGGGACTGCCTGGGGACGGAGCCCGCGCATGTGTCGCTCAGGACTGACCCCTCCTTTCCTTGCAGGTTTAAGCCCCGGAGGATATGATGTTCACGAAACTCTTACAGCAGTGGAGTTTCGCGGTGTTTCTGCTGAGTTATTCTGTGCCCTCCTACGGAAGATCGGTGGAGGGGATCAGCCGCAGACTGTGAGTTACCTGAATTTCTTTCCCAGGGTGTGGATCCCCAGGGTCCGGGACCCCGGGGGGTGCTGAGGGGAGTCCTGGCAAGCATGGCTGTGGGCTGCCTGCCTCAGTTTGCTCTGGGCTCGGTTTGGGCTGAGACAATGGCAAGGGACATTTGGGGAAGTTGTATGCTGACAGAGCCCTGGGAAGGCAATACTGGAACAGAGGGGACCTGCGGAGAGCAGAGGTGAGCTATTACTGGTGCACCTCTTTGCACTTCTGAGGGGTGTAGTACTTTCATCGGGCTGTTGCCGGTTCTGCAGGTAGTACGAAATGCCATGTACTTCAGTGCTGGCACAGAGCCAGTATCGATAAGTGAAAATGCTCATCAGTTACAGCCATCGTGAAACTGGGGAACTGAACGCTACTTTGGCTGGCGCTTCAGCTACTTATTTATTTATTTTTCAAAGAGAGTCCAGCATATGACTTAGAAGCAAAAGCATACTTCTGACAAATTATAATGTAACTTAAGAGATTCTCTTCAGGAAACGATCCTTTTGCTCCTTCCAAAATAATCATCATGGCTCATACTAATATATCCTAAGCAAAATATAGAAGAGAAACCACTAAGCTGATGCAGGAGCAGTTGTCTCACATGTGAATTTCACTGGCTTTTATTGGGCTTGCATCAGATTTTCTAAAGTAGAAACACTTTAGACAGACTGTGGAGGACTATATTCTTACAGAATTCAGAAGGAAGTTGGGCTAGAGAAAGAGCATTAGAAAATTCAGTTACAACATGTGGGGAAACATAACATAGCAAGCAATTTCACATGGGTTTCCTCGTAACTGTTTTGTTACATCCATAAGGATAAAATTTGCAAATATCCCTTCTTCTCTTGTTTAATTAACAAGAATATCTCCCAGGTGAAGCAACTTAAAACACCTGAACTTTGGCACCAAGCAGACAGCTATTATAATTTCCCACAAGCAAATTTCTACAGCAAATTGTTTGCTGCTAGTGCTACGTGTTCTACCAAATCTGTTAGTGCTTAGCTGTTTTCTATTCCTGAATGCTACTATTGAGCTATTTCTTTTCATTTAAGAGCATAATCTTTGTCTACCCAGAGGATCATCTGAAATCTTCGGTTTCATATATAAAATCCTAAAATAATTGAAGTGCATTAAAGTGCTGTATTTCCTATGCTGAGAAACTCTGAACTGGATATGAGCCAAATTTACAAATTTAAAAATAAAAATGCTTTTACAAATTGCTAAGAAATAACCTTTCTCTTTTTGAGAGAGGTTAGCACTGTTCTAACATTTGTTTATAGAAGTCAGGATTAGAGGTCTTCCCAACAACCCAATTCCATCCTGGCTGCGGGAGAAAAAAGTGGAAGTTAAACACTTGAAACATATTACTCAGCCACCTCTTTTCCATGGCATGTAAAACACGCAGAAGAAACCAGTTAGCTGTTAGTTAGTGGCATTCACATTGTTTTGTTTGTGGGTACAGCACAAACACAGACACCACACTCAAACATGTGTCTTGTTTTAATATCACCACAAACCATTCCTAGAGTTAATGGTTAATAACTCACTTAAGTCTATATATATGTGTGTGTATATACAGATAGATATAATATGTAGGTTTGTTTTCATTAAAATGCTTAACCGTGAATGAAAATATTAAAGCATGTTCTTATAGCCACTCAAAAATAGTCAAAATGAAACAGGTTTGGTTCTCCAGGCCTTGCTAAGGCAAATATCTCAAGGAAAGCCATATCAAATTGTTCCAAGAAAAGACTGCCAGGCTTATTTGTTATGGAAATATTTTAGTTACTACAGAACTTCTGAGAAACCCAATAATGTCTCAAAGTGAAATTCTATATTTTTATCAGCATGCCCAAACACTGTAGCACCATGTCCCCAGACCTGTTGAAAATATTTTTCATAACTGAGATAGGGAGTGAAAGCTGCTGAACCATTGGAGCCAGTGGCAAGGGCACTCTGTCTTGCAAAACCCAGACAGTGAGTTGACTGAATCCTTTCCAGTTACTTTGCTGATCAGATTCAACGTGAATAGTCAAGGATATCAACTGTTAAATAAGAGCAACTCTGAAATAGCAAGTTGTTGCTTGAAAAGTGTTTCTTCTTGGTGACTCTCGTTACAGCTTATCGGAAAGTACATGCTTCAAGTTGGGCTTTCTAATGTTTCCCCCACAAGACATCAGGTCTCATATGCACATAGGGTACAGTGGTTAATCTGGGCACTCTGCTCAAATACAAACCACCACCATCCTCTCAAAAGCACCTACCATGAGTTAGTTCAGTATTTACTGTACTTGGTTTGGTGTCAGAATCTTTTTCCTTGAATGATAAATGCTTTTATAGAAGGATGGAAGGAACCTCCAGTAGGTCATCTTAACCCTAATAGTCTAATATTTTTTACATATCGTCCCCGACATGTGAATGCAATCATTTCAGTTTCCATTACGTTCCTTCTTGGTGTGTGGGGGTGAGATATTGTTGATATCTGCAGTATGAAGTACTTCTTACATCAGCCTTGGACAAGTATTTTTTCCCTGATTTATAAACAAGGGAGTTGTTTGAGTAATTGAGTAGAAGGAGGTAGAAGGTCAAGGAGATACATATCTGCCATATCTTCTTTGTTTAGGGATATTTTGATGTAGAGCATAAAAAGGAAACTGGTAGGCAAAATGTAATCCTTTATCCTGGCTGAGTAATAAAAGTCATATGAAATGTAACACTGTGTAATGTTATACAATTATCTGGAATAGCAGATCATTATTTGGGGACAGACTTGATGCTAAGTATCAAGCAGACATTTAAACAGAAACCCACCCTGTTTGGCACACTAACCCTTCACATGTCAATCTTTGAATTATTTTGGAAATGCCTACTTGCACAATATGTATATTGTATAATGCTCTTAGACTGTCTTTTGTGATCCGGAACTAAATATTTAGGCTTCAGCTCTGTAAAATGGAAAAGCTTTTCAATTGAGAGTACTTTAATAACAGGCTTTAGAGATTCAGAATTTTGTCACAGTGGGTAAGTTGACCAAATAACTTTTAGAGGATCAGGGTGACCAAATAGTGAGACACGCTATTTTAGTCTCAGTAAATCACAAAGATTTTGCATGTTTTTGCAGACTCAAAGAGGAGAAGGAGAGCATTTTCCATGCAAAAATTCTGGGAAAATAGATTACTGAAGCACGGACAGTAATTTGTACCACCATGGACAGCCTGACAAAGAGCAGAGAAGTAGTATTCAGAAGAGACTAAGGTGCTAGTTTTATTGATGCACTTGCTGATCAGATTGACCTTAACGGGAAGGTTAGAGATGACTATTGAAGAGTTGAACTGGTCAGAAAAAATATCTTGGGAGAGATCTTGAGCTTACATTAATGGTCACAGCTGTACTTAAGAGAATAAAACAATATGGGTTCAGCTTAGTATTATTGTATTGCATTTTTGCTTAGAAACATTGAGTTGAAGGACATAAAACACTTGCCCTAAGGCCTGAAGTCATCTGATGTTCATCTGATGTTCATCTGATCTGGGGACACTTAAAGCACCACAATTTTTGGCTAAATGTGTGATCACAAACTTGAGTACATAGGCATGATATTGAGCAAGTATCCTGGTTGCATCATTTCATGCGAAAACAGTTATCTGTTAGCAGAATGGGAGAAGTGTTTGAATTTTATGTGGTCTAATGGAGATGCAATATCAGTTGAACTAATCAGTTGAACCTGATACTAGCAAAATTGCAAATTTACAAAGATAAATAGGGAAAGGGATGAAACCCATGCTACATGAAATTACCAAGTTCAAATAGCTCTACTTTTGGTCAAATCACAAGCCTAACGGGACTCTGCAAGGTAAATTACAGAAAACTTCCAATCATTTAGCACACCATCATTGTCCACCACATTTTGAGTTCTTGCTGGATAATTAGAGATGGGAAGGAAGGAAGGAATGCTCACTGACATTTGTGTGTTTCTCCCATTTTACCAGTGCTTAGAAACAGCTGTGTATCCAGCTAGCTGACCAAATGATTACATGATAGGCAAGGCAATGAATTCATTTTCTTTGTTCAGTAAGAATCCAGTCACATACCCTGATACAAGATGAGAGGATACGTAGCCAATTTCAGTACACTGAAGTAGGACAATTGGAAGGATAAACTGTATTACAGTGTTCATGAGAACATGACTAACATCCCAGCCTGCGCTCTTTCTGTGGTTCACAGCGCAGCTGTGCATCTATCCCACACCAAGAAAAAAAGACTATTTTTCACAGTAATTTATTATCCAGGTGCCACTTATATATTCTTTCCTCAGATATTTCATGCCTTATCTGCCAATACAAAATCTCTGAAAGACAGATTTATAACCATCTCCTAATTCCTCAAAATCTAGGAAGAGATCAGTGAACTAAAATATCATGAACTTTGAAAGAATACCAGAGACCTACTGAAACCGAGATGCTCTGGTGGGCTAATGCAAAACTTCACAAAGACAAGAAGTCTGTCCCATAAAGTTCACATTTTAATGGAACGCTACAAAGGCGTCTAAAACTGTAATTAGACGTAAGTGACCAAGTAGTAAAATCAACACAAGCGGCTGATACTCATCACTGCTGTCGAGCAAGCTGCCTCTCTGGATAGCTCATTATGGGCTGAAGTGCTTATGTTTCAGGCACCCAAATTTGAACATTTTTCCATTACACTCCTACAGTTGTACTTATTTAAATTTAGAACGGAAATACACTTTCATGTATTTATTTGTATTTACTAATATATGACTGTGCAGAAGAAAATTATTAGAATGATGCTGTATAAAGACAGCTTCTGGCTTCAGAACTTGTTATTCCCTCTTATTTGGCTGCTGCACTCCATTACCTGATGCTGTAGTTTTCCTATCTCTGGAAATCACCTTCCTGGTTTTACTGCCTGAAATGTGATATATTAAGAATTTAAAGCTTTCCTGGAACAGAGGAGTGAGTAATCCAATCCCAGATCCAGTGATGTTTGATCAGTCAGATGAGAATTACTACTAGTTTAGGTCTTTCCTTTCTCTGTAGGGAGCAGCTACTTTGAGAATCAGGATTTACTCCAGCAGTGTGATTTCACTGGATGTCTCCAACTCTGAGATCTGGTGCACAGTCTCTACTAGAGGAGAGAAGATCGCTGCCAAGTATTTGACAGTCACCAAATCATAAATGTCTCTTTCTGTTCCTTTCTTTAGCAAACGGGCTGTATCAGAGCACCAGCTACTGCATGACAAGGGCAAATCAATCCAAGACTTACGAAGAAGGATATTCCTTCAAAATTTAATTGAAGGTGTCAACACTGCAGAAATCCGTGCAACTTCAGAGGTCTCACCTAATCCTAAGCCTGCTACCAACACAAAGAACTACCCTGTCCGATTTGGCAGTGAAGATGAGGGCAGATACCTAACTCAGGAGACAAACAAATCACAGACCTATAAGGAGCAGCCCCTGAAGGTATCAGGGAAGAAAAAGAAAGCGAAGCCTGGAAAACGTAAGGAACAAGAGAAGAAAAAGAGACGAGCTCGCTCAGCTTGGCTAAATTATGGCATGTATGGAAGCAATGTAACTGAGAGCCCAGTCTTGGACAACTCCATTACTACACATAATCATATTTTAAGGTAATTCTGCTATATCTTTACCACAGGCATATCATACATTTACTGAAATTCTTATCCTTCTGTGTGTGAGGTCAAGGCATTATTTGAATCTGGATTTGAATCATACCTTTATGGCCATAGGTGCGCAGTGGGTTTTTCAGCTGTGCATTGTGTCAAGGTAAGTAACCCTTTCCACTTCCCACTGTCATATCTGCACCAGAAAGTAAGTATTTTACCTCTGATGACAGAGTCACTATCATAGTAGTGAATACTCCATGAAGGCTCCCCTTCTGATTGCAAAAAATGCTAGTAAACTGCTTATTGTCAAAATGAGCTTTTAGAAACTGTGTAGCAATAACAGTTATTTCTGCTGAAAGAAAGCACATCAAATTCATTAAATCTTCCTAGTGTCTCTCACTTAATATCTCGGGCCACTGCAGACTAAAAACTTTGAATTTTAATTAAGGCTCTGCATTTATAAAATAACAAAATTTTCTTCATTTTCCCTCAACATCTTCCCTTTTTGGTAACTTTCCTGTCCCTACCTTACATTTTTTCATTTTACTATTTAATTTTAGAAGAGAAAATGGAAAATGCTAATATCTGTAAACAGTACAGACCAGTCTTCTGCTATCGAATTTTCCATGCAATTAGAATTTTTTAATTTGGCTTCATACTTCTACTAGCTTGTGAAACAACTATATGGCTGCTGAAAAATGTTGAACCTTACTTTTGGAAGTAGATGTGCTTTCCTCATGTATGACGATGAAGGATTTTCAGGGCAGAGGTGTACTGAAGTTTCAAGCAGAGGTGAACCAAGTGACTCATCCTCTTGCAGTCATCTCCGTTTGAATGGAAGTCTGTACACTTGTGGATGAGGCCAA
Organism: Perdix hodgsoniae; assembly: GCA_035772895.1. Lineage (NCBI taxonomy): Eukaryota > Metazoa > Chordata > Aves > Galliformes > Phasianidae > Perdix > Perdix hodgsoniae. Next base: position 1,449,237 of record JAPSGF010000041.1, read on the forward strand.
GTAATCCTCTCCTCAGTTATCATCAGATGTTTTCATTCTCAACAGCAAAGAAAACCCACCCTTCTGTCTTCTTTCCTTCTGCTTTGGCACAATGAGACACAACAGAAATGCCTCTTGATCACAGTATGTCCCTTAGAAAGAGATGCCAGCTGTGAGACTTACTAAAATTCAGCCTTTTGTTAGAATTCAGAGGGTGTTTACAGCATACTCTACTGTCTCAACTTCTGTTGGCATCTACAAAAGTTACTGGTGTCCAAGGCTAGTCATTCAGCATCCCTGACCACAAACAAGTTAGTGTGGCTACAGTAATCATTAGTGATGTAAGAGAGGGTGGGTTTGTCACAGTTGCCTAGGAAAGGCGCGTTCTGGTACTCCTGTCAGGAGATGTCTGAACTTTCAATAGGTCTTAAGGAACTGCAGTGGCAGAAGTGTCCGCAGCATATAGAGATCATGAATTTTAGGAAAAAAAATCCATGGGCAATTTGGCTATTTATTTGTGTATATGACCACAAGGAGCTGTAAAAGAATGGCAGATAGAAGCCTGAATTTAGACAGTAGTCTGAATTTAGTCTTTCTGTTTCAGTCATGATTGAATAATCAAAGGCAGTAAGATTTACCTTGGAATCCTTTTTGATACTGTTGCCCAAGATGCCCGAGATCATGACATTGCAGAAACAAATTCTTTTAGGAATTTAGAGGCCTCTTCAGAGGTCCTATACTGTGGATATTTAATTGAAAAGAAATAAAAAGAAAACCTGAAATAGGAAAACAATTTTCCTCCTTCACAAGGACAGAGTATACTATGTTGGTTCTGCCCCGCCAAAGTATGTATCTACAATTATCCCCGAAGTTTGACAAAAGATTTAAGCTTTAAATGAATGCAAGACCTAACTCCCTGTCTTTACTTTAGATAGAGGGTGACAGTCAGTGCAGTTTTCTGTGCTATTACTGGCACATAGTGGGCAATTTAGATGGATGACTGAGTTTTGGTGAAGTTGATTCCTCAGCCATGCTAAACTAAATCAGGAACTTCTCCTCTATTTGCTGGTGCTGTACAAGGAAGGATCATGTGGACACGATATCCAAATATTACACTGGTAGAAACTGCTTTTGTAGCATGCTTAAGACTAGTTTCAGCTCAGCAGGAGCATAACTTCCTTACAATGAAGAAATGCATACACATAGTAGCCTGTTTTTCCCTGTATATCTTATTCCTTCCTGCTAAACAGGCTGAATTAAAATCCTCAACCAACTCTCTGCCCGATCTCAGTTCCAAAATTTTGAGTTTAGATCAGAAAAAAGACCAGCATTTCAAATTACTACAAAAACTATCTCAAAAAGGAGACAATCAGAGACAAAATCACAGAAAACATCTTGCAAGTAGTCATTAGTACAAAGTTCATTGTTGAGCTGTGGCTTAGCTTAAACTCTACAATAAAGACCAGAATCCAAGCCAGAGTGAAAAAGTCACCCTCTTAAAAACAGCCCTGTGTAGTGCAGAAACACGTATACAGTCATGCTGTATGAACTGTGCCATTGTTACGCTACAGCCTGAATACATCCTAATATTACCCTAGTTAATTATCGAGGAGCTTCATGCTAGTAGTTCCATTTCAGGCACTTAAAAATTCTTTCTCATGAACATTCTAGCTCTATTCCCATTCCAATTCAATCAAACTGTTATTACCTAATTTCCTAAGAAACTTTTCAAACCAGCAGACTTCCTTGTGTTAAATGTAGTTTCCCTTGCAATGTGAACATAAAAATATCCCCTTAAACTCTCAAGGATTTGCTGTTTTGTGTGTATCTCACGCCCACACACGTCTGCCATGTGGAACGCTACCCACAGCTTCAGTGATCCATCCAGAAGCAGAGCGAATCACAGTCCTATAGCACTGCATTCCACTCTATAGCTGTTTCCCAGGGAACCAAGGTGCATTACAGAAATGTGCTGTTCACAGCAGCAGAAGGGAAAAAAGCCCAACCCTTCAGCGTTTCCTGCAGCGCTGAAATAATGTAAAGCAAGTACTATGCGCGCCAGATAGAAGCAGGCTCTGCTTTTGTTCTCCCATGCTCACAAGGAAAGGAGTATTACAGAACTCACACCAGCCCTCTAGCATCCCTTTGAAAGCTCCCAAATCGTAGGGCTGTATACAGCTGACACTGAATTTTTCATCTTTGTCTGAGTGCACAGGAGTCATGGCCTAACATGGGATACTCATTTTCTTTCCAGTCCTAGATGTTTGGCTCACAAAGGGAGAGTTTCAGGAATAAAGTCTCTTCTTTTATTAAAGTCCTTAAAGAAACATGCTGTAAAGGACCTCTTCGCTTCAAGACCTAAGCTAACTTCAACAAAGTAGAACTCATGGTCGTGACAGTTTAGAAATACACTGCTCCACAATGAACAGACCCCAGTCTATCTGGTGGTCTCACCATGAGAAAGAGAGACTGAATAATCCTGTGGGACAATTCTAACCATAAGCCAGCCAATGCCCACGCTGCTTACACAGGAGGGATGTGATCGCCAGAATGTTCAAGAGGAGATTTATTTTTCTTATCCTCAAATCAAATTTATCACTTCTCCAACTAGGGCATCCTTGACATATTTATTATAGACTGATACGTTTTTTCTACCTGTTGCACTCAGGAATGCTATTTTGTAAGGCCCTGCAGAAAACTAAAGTTCTTTCCTATTTGTCTGAGATTACAGCATAACAGAGTAGATGGTCTAAGTTAATAAACTGTGGGTCTTCATACTGCCAGCTGAGATACACTGAAAGAAATAGATTTTGAAAACATATCTAATACTGTAGCACAACTTTTATTAGTGCAAATGCTTATTAGCAAGGTACACTCACTATAGTCTGTGTAACTCTTAATATTGGGTCTATGTATTTAAAGTGAAAATTAATGTTTGGGTTTTTTTTTTTTTTCTATTTTTTTTCTCTGCAGGAGGCGCTGATATTTTCAGTATGACAACTTTGGAAGACATATTGCAGTATTCTGTAATAGTGAACATAGAACATATGGGAAGTATTAAAATATTTATTACCTGTAAATATTGTAAATGCTTAGAATAAAACCTTTTTGTCCCATTGCTCTCCGAAACTGCACATTTGGTTATTGTGAATTTTCCTTTTTTTTTTTTTTTGGCTAAGGCTAAGACAGTTATTATTGTCACATTTACCCTAATTTATTTTGTTGACTGGTGTATTTATTTTGTGAACGTATCTTGGTGCTGCTGACTTTCTCTGTTTTTTGTAACATAATGCACTTTAGATATATATTGAGAACTGGTATTAAATGTTCCTGTTTTGTGGTTGACTTCGATGAATGCCTACACAAAATTTTTCAAACATATTTTCCTTTGTGCATGTATAATAGCAGTATTTTAAAATTTGTAAAGAATGTTTAATAAAATATAATCTAATTAAATCATGATTCAGAAAGAAAATGTGTCCTTGAGGAATTTCAAGACCAGAAACACCATTTTTTTCTTTACTACATTTCAAAATTGTTTTAAATTTAATGTGTTTCCATTGGTTCAAGCTCCCACATTTTCACATTAGCTTTCACTTAAAAATCATACTGAACTTATTTTGTTCCAGTGCTCTGTTTCAAATCAGTTCAATAGCTGAATGACTTGGGGGTACATGATTCCCAATATTTCTAGCTCCCAGTATTGTAAATGCTAAGACATGCTGCTCTACAAGAGGACATAAAAAGCAGCTCAATGGGATGAACCAGTTATTGCACACATGGAAGATGCTTGCACATCACACCCCCTGTCTTGCCTGAATGAGACAGATGGCACCCTCAGCTCTCACCAACTTTACCCAAAGGTGAAACTGTCTACTGCAGGAGTAGATTCACAGGTCTGCAGTTAGGAGTTACACTACCTTAACATTATAATAATAATAAATAAAAAGGGAAAAAAACAAAAACAACAACAACAAAAAAACACTAACAATGTAACAGCCAATCAACACCTCCACCACCAACAAAAAAAAGCAAGTAAAAAGCATTTTCTGGGTGAATGTATGTAGGTGCTCCAAAAGTAATGACTTCCATTTATTTCTGCGGTAACTGCTGTGGATACAGACAGCACAAAACACTGTTTGGTGGAGAAAACGTTTAGCTGCAAAACACTGTTTTTTGACATAGTCACCACCATTAGCTATGTGTTTTCACCAGCAGTGAACGACAGTCTGCATGCTGTACGTGTCAAAATCCGCAAAAGTAGAGGTAACACACTGTTTCACAGTGTTTCAGCATCCACTGCCTCACTGCACTAACATCCACTGTTTGGTCTCCATGAATATCCAGCAAGCATCAATTGATGCAACTTTTTCCATGTGGAGAAATTCAATTCCATACTTTTGCTTCAGACACAATTCCATGTCACACCAATTTGTCAGTTTGCCCATCTGCTGACATAATTTGAATGGCAGCAAAATATACTGGAATATCATTGTTAAGGTTAAGCCTCTACTGCCATACCACTAGCATCTGCCTCTGACATTATGGGCGAATACAATAAAATAGGAAGCATTACTTTTGGAGCATCCCTTGTATAATGAGAAAAAATATATATTGGAACATGCAGTAGGTGACACAGCAATCTGTGCTGTTATATTGCTGAAATATTTTTCCCCTCTCCCACCACAAAGATACTTCACATGGCTGTATTTCTGAAAAACATCTGCACTAATTTTATTTTTCTCTTGTACCCATAGATAATGGCAGTTAAGGGGGAGACGGTCTTCATTACTGAAGAAAACAGCAGAAAAATTATGATCTTGAATTGTTTTTTATAATTGAACATTTGAGTCCTGCTTGCTATCCCTTTTTCTACCACCCACATGTTAATCACAACAGCTGCAATGGGGGCAACCTGAATAAAGGAGATTGTTTCATGAAGATAGCTGTACTTTGTAAAATCCTACTGAATTTCTTCTGTCTCACTCCCTTAACTTCAGCAACATCAGAAAAATGCATGCGTGGAAAATAAATTACAAATCCTGGGAATTTTGAGATCGTTCTTGTAATTGTTGCTCCATTCTGTAGTTGCCAAGCTTTTCTTTTTTGTTCTTCTTTCCTTTTTTTAAGTGCCATTTTTTTCCATTGCCAAAGTACAACCATCATATAATATGTAACAGATGTTTTTCTGCTCTCTACCCAATCTTGCAGAAAACTACCTCCAAGAAAATACTAAAACCAAGAAAATCTGAGAAAAACTTACCCATCCTCCCGCATATGTTTCTCTGAAGTGCGATATCCAACGCTTCATTATGTCTGCTTAATTACTACACCCACCAAGCACATGACTATTGTTTCCTTTTCAGATGAAAAATATTATATACATGGTGAAACATAGCACAACTTCAGGGTTGCATTAAAGAAAAAAAAAAGCATGATTCCTGCACATTTTCAACTTGGCTTCCTTACACATCCTGCCTATTTATAGTATCCAGCTAATGTTTGGATTTACACAACTGAAATCAACTGCTGAACAGCTAGAAGAAGATTTTGTATCTCAGATTACCAGCATATCCCAGCTGGAAGTGAAATCTAGAACTCCAGTAGGCAGAGACATTTGAGTTTTATCAGAAGGGTTGACCCTTGACAGAGAGAGAACCTGAAGGGCATAAAACATAAGCGTACACTCAGATACCAAACCTTGGCTCTGTAGAACCAGACACTTTGTAACAGAAGGCTTTATTGTGAAGTGTCTCCAGTCCTCCCTGTATCTTTACCCTGTTCATTAGGGACTTCTAGTTTTCAGACCTCTATGAAATTTGCAATTGCAACAACTTTAAGCAATAGTCCTATCTATGGATCCTGTTGTTCTCAGATTATAGTTTGAAAGTCACTGCTGCAGACCAGTGGATTTAATTCTGCAAAGCTAAAACCAAGTCTTTTGGGCTCTCTGTTTTGCAGGAAAAGAAATCCAGGAGACTGCTGACTGAAACAAGCACAAGCAGTTCTGGATTTCTAGCTACGGAGGACTAAGTTCTCCAAGAAACTTCAGTTTCTCAGACAGATCATGCCTAGTGTTCCAACTTAGCTCAGAAAGCCTGCAGTAATCAGGACTTACCCTGATATTTTCTGATAGTCAGGTCAAATGCAAGGTATTTCAAAGGAGGAAAAAGAAAATGATGCTAGAAATCAAACCATTATATGACCTCCTGAAAGTCTGCTCTCTTACATTACTACCCACTTGATATTCCATATTTGCACAGCTAAGCACATCTAAAATGGACAGTACTACAGGTACTGAAGTGCATTAGGGGTTTTGAAGTATTAGAGGGAAGATTTCTTGCACAGCTTGTATTTGGTTTCTCTGCTTACAGATTACTGCATTACTGAATTACTGAGATTACATTATCAGATGTTGTTACTTCTGTCACCCATTTCCTCTTTTCCCTCCACCCACCTGTTCTCTTTCTACCTCTACTTCCATGTCCTTTTCCTCTGAAAAATACAAGATCATCTTCTTGTCTTTTCATCTGATGTCCTTGCCCTGTACTTTCTTTGGCTCCCTGCAACCACCATTTCTGTCATAGTCCATCTCCTAATTCTCCTTCTCTCCCCACATCCAAAGTATTTTCGATGTTTTTTCTCATGGTCCCAATCATCCCCATGTATACTCCACCTTCACTTCTTTTTGTCTGCCTGACCCCATTCCACACCTCTCACACTTTAGCTTTCTTCACCAGTATTCTTGTTCAGCATATTCTTCCTCCAACATCCTGGCTGGCAATCACTGATTTTGTGCTTCTCTAACCTTTGCACCACAGATTTTTTTTCTGCTGGGCTATTCTCCCTCCTCAACTCTCTTCCTCCATATGCCTCCTTGAAAGGCACTCAGCCTGGTAGAACAAGAGAGCTAACAGGCAGGAGAGTACCCTCATTTGTTTGGTAAGGGATGGGTGCTCAATGTCCAGATACACACTGCATCATGTCCAGTGACAAAGGCTTTTGCTGCTAAAGCAATAAATTAGCCTTCATTCCATGAGTGATTTTCCACAGGGTCACAACAGGGCCGTATGCTCTTCATAGTGATAGAATAGCATTCCTGATGCAGAATATGCACTTCCAAATTTCCATTTTCTTACCGTAGCCACAGAGATGCTAGGTCTTTTCAGAAGAATTTCCAGTGTATTTTAACACATAAAGCACATTGTGTTTTCCCTGTTTTGCATTTTAAAATAATTAGACTATTTTGGCTGACATTTTCTGTAATAAAAAGCAGTTTACAAATTTTCAGCTTGAGGGGTTAAAGATTAAAGAGAATCACAACAAAATGAAAGCAAGACATCATAGTAGGAGGTGGGAGACAGCCTCAGAAGTGTGCTGAACAGCTACCTTATCTTTCAGATCCAGATAACACATTCAAAGATCTTGCTGATGCCCATTTCAAGATAGGGCAAGACCTCAAAGGTAACCTACATTTAGCACACTAGTGCTGCTCTGGTTCTAAAGTAATCACCATGTTTACTATGGAACTTAAAAGCTGCTAAGATAAATCAGATGATGACAGTTCTTCATAGCAGATACACTATTGCTGGACCTCAATAACAGATGATTCTTTGGCTCTGTGCATTTGGCAGTAGAAGTGAATTGACAGTGGAATTTCACTCACAGAGTTTTCTGTGGTCCTTTGTAAATGCAGGCATTCATTTTGTACTCAAGACACACACACAGAAACATTATGATATAATTTGTATCTACACTATGAAGTCTCTGAAATATCAATTAAGAGAGATCAGGCAAAGGGAAGATTTGGCTTAGTTTGAGGTTTTCATGGTCTCAACATTCAGACAGCACTGTTTCCAATACAATGCACCTACAGTATTTTAAGCATACAAGCTCACTTATGAGTAAATGCCCTTGATCTCCTAAGCTACCAAAGAGAATGTGGCTGTTTTGCCAGCAATCTGGGAAATAGGCAAATACTGCCTGTATTTAGTCATAGACCTTAAGAGATAAAACATTTTGTTACATGATTATAATTTACTGCAGAGAAAAGATGCTGCAGTAGTACCTCTGGAGACTGAAGGTCTTCAGTTGCATAATAATACAGAGCTAAAACAGGAAGCACAGACTACCTCTGAAGCATCATACAATGATATCTACCATTATAAAATGGAAACCATCAGCATGGGTTATGTCATGTGAGCAACAAACTTGTTAAAGCTTTCAACTTGTGCTCAACTGAGAACATAACCAGTGTCTACTGAGGGCTTCAGAAACAAAGCAGGGAATCATGAAAAGAGCACTTTTTCCTTCAGTTTTAACCTTAGGAACACTAGAACACCTTGGACAAATCATTTTACTTCTTTATCACAGTTATAACTCAAAACACTTTTTTCCACTTCCCTAAAATGTTCTGAGATCTACTGGAACCTATGTGTGGAAGGGAAAAACACTGTCATAAACCACCCTCCTGTTCCCTCCCACACTCTTTTTTTTTTTTCTTTTTCTTTTTTCTTAATGGTTGGTTCTCATTCAGGCTATCATTCAGACATCAGATAGTAAGTCATTAGCTTCAGTCATTAGCTTCAAGTTGACCATGCTTGCAGAAAATACCATCAATCCACCAAGATGCTTCTCTAGAGATTGACTTCAGTGGAAGTTATATTCAGAACTTCCCACACAATTCTTTGAAAATATAATCCCTAGAGTTCTCTCATTTAATAAGAGCTAGTGGTCCAATAGAATGATTTACAATACATATGCCTTTTCTATGGGCTTGATTCTCTTTTCCAAAATTGTACATATGCATCCTCTACACCTTACCAGGTGCTCTGCTACACTTGATTACATTTTTGGAACTCTAGAGGGGATGTTTAAGACCACTATATAGATTGTGGACAAACTTCCCTTAAGTAAAACCTCAGAAAATGTGTTTTCCCAGAGGAAATACAATGCAAGCTCTATGTATGAACTATTGAAGTCATTCAGGAGAAATAAGCTGTTAGAGCAGCCTTTCTTGCCATGAATGCCATAGAATAATATAATGGCTTGGGTAGGAAGGGACCTTAAAGATCACCTAGTTCCAATTTCCATGCGGAATCACTTTACATGTGCTTAGAAATATATTCTGATAAGTCTTGTCCTTTTTCACCTTCTTGTAGCTGAAAGGGCATGGAAAAATAAACATATCAGAGTAAATCACCAAGTGCAGATAAACCCTGGTTCATTTAAGAACAATTATTTTCACACTAATAAGAAAACACAGCTGTATACCATTTTGTCAGTGATTCAGTCCTGTGTTCAGATCAATCTCTTGATTAAATTGCATTAAATATGAACAGCCCCAAGATTCCTCTCATTCAGACTGGGTCTCTTCGATCAGACTCTTAGGACAGTCTGCTTTTGCAATTCTGACGCAAAACAGAGATAATTTAGTGCTTTGCTGTACCCACTTGAAATGTATACTGTTTTCAGCTTCAGCAGGTAAAGACTGCCTGTAAATAGAATCTTTTCCTTTCTACCTTTCACATCTCTCCAGATTCTATTTCAATAAGAACCAAGAGAAATTTACCAGGAGATCTCGTAAACTCAATAAAGTTTTCAGAAAACAAATTGGGCTTATCATACTTATGGGGATAAAGATGAGTCTTCTTATTGCTTGGTTATTCTGCTCACACAAACGCACTCAAGAAATGATGGAGAAGTGTCCTTGTTAACTCATTAACTATACTAAGAAGTTAGCTTAAATGTATCTTGGGTTGGCACTGTTTTTACAGCTTCCAATAGTCTGAATCTAATACACCAAAATGTGTCCTACATTATAATTTATAGTATGCAATGATCCTATGGTCTCCTTGATCAGAGATGGCCTGATTGCATACATGAGTTCTTAGTTTTCAAAGCATGGATCATGAAGACACGCTATATATTTATTTGTTATAGAATCTACTGGTTGCATGCAGCATAAGTGGCAATGCACAGATCCTGCTAAGCTGAGAGTCTTCTGGGAAGAGGTAAAGAGGCCCCAGCAGTGCCTGGGACAGTTAGAAAGCCCTTCTCAATACAGTTGGCAGTATAGGACTGCTGTTACTTGCATGGTAGTCAGTTCCAAACATTATGGTGTGAGGAGCTGGCACCAGTATTCAAACTTGAAATAATTTATGGCATTTTTAAGTGTGAAAGATATAGAGAGACTGTTCCTTAAAAGATCTCTTCTCAAGTAGCCTAGCTGTTGTGCAATGGATAAAGGAAGTTCCTTACAGGACAGGATATATTTGTTTATATTTGAAACATCAGATCATGGAATGAGATACAGAAAATGCTATCTATGTTAATGAAATGCAGCTGACATCAATTGACTTTTTTTTTTTTTTTTTTTTTACATTGCATTTACTCTCACATTAGGACTCTATAGAGATAATAAGCAGAACCAGAATCCCCACCTTTGCTCAGTTTCAAACATTCGCTATTGACAGAAGAAGAAAACGAAAACTTAAATATAGCACAGTCGATACTCTTGAAGTAAAAAGCAGCTCTACCAGCAGATGATCTATCATTTATATGTAATCAATTTAAGAGATGTTTTTATCAGACAAAGATCAACCGACTGAAAACATTACTAACTACACTATTACTAAAAGAGCCATCAACCATAGACCAACAGAGACAGACATAACAAGAATCCCAAGTAACCAGTAAATTTACAACACATTTATGTGAACAATTTGCTGTACATGTCATTAATTAAAGAGTGTTATAGTGAGAACATACACATGTGTAATGAAAAGCAAATACAAAGACTGAAAAAAGAACCTCAGGAAAATACGCATCTTATTCTGGATGATTTTTAGTGCATTAAGTGGAAAGAGCACACTGGCAAGTTGCCTGAAGTTGGAAAGAGCAAGCCACAATGTGAACCCATTCGTCAGAGTCTAGGTAAGATTATACAAAACAATCTACAGTGGTATATACAATGTCTGTTAGGTATCGTGAAGGAATGCCTGTCTGGGTGCACTATAAACACCCTGCAGAGCCTCTGTTGATGTTAGCAGGAGCTAGCCTAGGGACCAGCACACATGCATCCGATGTGCTGTGGGCTGCACTCACTAACTCATCTCATTTCTATGCAGGCATCCTCCAGCTAGTCTGATGGTAGACTTCTCATCCAACTGGAAAAAAAATATCAGTAGCTAGTACACAAACCAGAGGTTGATCTCACTCTAGATTTTTGAGAGTCATCCTACATCTCACCAATATTTTCCTTTCTGCCAGTAGACAGAGCTAGCAAGAGTAAGGAACATTCCTTAGCAGATGAGATACGTACATAACTATGTCAGAAAAGAAGTGAAGACCACAAGCACTTCTAAGAAACAAAATATATGTGCAAAGTTTTTCTGCTACTGTTTTCAACAGAATACTAGGAAATCATTTATGATCACTTTCTTTAGCACCCAGACTTCTGTGCCTGTTGGATTTGGTGAAATTAGCTACCTCAAGAAACAAATCTGTCAACAGACTGTTCACATCAATTGCAAGAGCAAGAGAATGTGGCAATTTATGCCTTTTGCTGGGCTTGTGCATGCAGGAAGATGTTCCAGGGCTATATTCAAAAGCCCTTAATTAAATACAATTTCTGTTAAGTTCATTGTTAGTTTTACCTGCTTAAAAATATTTCCAAGGGACCGCCAAGTTTTGTCTGTAACTGTGAATTGCTTTCAACACAATTTGTTTTCCTATCTGTAATGATCTATCTCTTATTTGCATACAGAGGTATCCCAGTCCTAGCCCTTCATTCCTGTCCTCCAGGACTGTCCTATGGATTTTGAGGATAGATTTATATGGTGTGCATATATAAGGTGAACAGGCTTAAGCTTCTGGCACATGTTACAAAGTAGAAGCATCAGAAACACTGATGTACGTGTCTGTTTCTTTAAATTTGAAGGCCATGCAAGGTGAACGCTACCAGCCAAGTCTGAATGTATAAAGAACCACTTCCAGAGAGAGGGCTCAAAGTTCTTGAAAGTGGGACCACCTCAGAGATGAAGTTAGTCACTTCCCCTCCCCCAGTCCTCCCTGACCTTCTTCAAACTTGAGCAAATCAGTTTTTCCAAGCCTCTCACCACCTCCCTCCCCTTGAGCAGTCTGATTCTTCTATGTGAGTGTTTTGGCAGGTCTCAGAATAGTTTTACTCATTCACTTAATAGTCACAAATAATGGCTCTTTTTCATCAGCTAATTATTTCACCAGTCCCACAGATGCATGCCTTTCCTGCACATTCAGCAAGGAGGAATCCAGTGCCCACATGAGAAACAACAATTTAAAGAAGAAAAGTCATGTGTTCTCATTTATTCCCTTCAACAGGCTTTGTTCTATGGTTGTTTAAAAAAAAAAAAAAAAAAAAAAAAAAAGGAAAAAAGGAGTCCTATGGACAGTGTACAGGACATAAATGAAATGAACCACTGGAGGTCACTGTGACAGAAAAGGAGAATGAGTCAAATGAAAGTAGGACCTCAATGTCCCAGCCACCCGTATGAGGTTGTGGTGGCAGCAGGGGCTGGAAAGGCAAAGAAAGAATCCGCATCTCCAGTCTGTCTTTATTGGAACTAGGAGGCACTAGCTGCAGAAGCGAGACATGAGACAGGGCTCATGTCCACATCAAAAGCTTGATTTCTGACCAGATTTCCATCTAAAGAATATCCAGCTTTTGTCTACTGCATATACTCAAGTGTTTACAGCCTTCAATCTAACAGTCAAGTGTCCTGGTCTGCTCACAAACTCCCAGCTACACATTGCTGAATGGATGCTGTTGTAAAATACAACGCTGTATCATGTGTTGCATTTTTGTATCATATGTTGCCTACAAAATGCCATTTTGCTTTCAGACATACAGTAGGATGCTAACTGAAGACTGCTGTACTCAATAAATGGGGTCCATTCCTGAAACAAGAATTGCAAATCAGTTGCAGCATAGCCGGCTCCTCCTATTTCCAAGAACTGCATAGCTTGAAATCCTTATTCTGTTTATTAATGCATGTGTAGGAGGAGGGGAAGGAAGAGCAGTGGGGGTGAAAGAGACAAGGCAAGAAACATCGTGCCTTTCAAGTGTGGGGGGTTATTTTTGGCTTTTTTCACCCTTCCCCCCAACAGATGTTAAATGCCACATTTCTCCAGAAATGCCTTCTGCCTCTGTGACAGAGGTATGTGTAGCAATCATCACTTGCAATGGCTGAAATCACTTGACTGAACCCACAGGAGAAGTGGTTTGCAAGTTCATTTGGAATAAGAATCCAAAAAGCTATACAAGCTTTTTTTTAAAATTTGCTTTGTTTTGTTCTGCCCCTCAGAGCTCCCTTCTTTTTCTTCAGCTTCCTTTCCACCCCACAATCTCTTGGTCTACTCTGTGCCCTTATTCCACCCTGATGGTCCCCACAAATTTGTGGTAATCCCAACTGCATCAAAGAATATCTTATAAAAGCAGGAGGAAAGCAAAATATGTGATATATCTATATTAAAAAAAAAAAAGCTGTAAATGCTATATCTTACAAATCATTTTTCTTCAAGAGCAAATTTTCTTTCTACCTTGTTTTTAGCTTAAGTCTGTATGTATTTTTGACTAATAACTATGCATACATGCACATGCACGTACGAGTGTGTGTGGGAGTGAGAGCCAGAGAGCATATAAAGGGTATTTGGAGATTCTTTGGTTTTGGACTCTCACACACGGCTGGGGGAGGCAAGTTATAAACATATAGGTAGATCCAAGAATGAATACTTTAATATTTGCAAATCTTGGTGGCTGCCAAATGCTAGCATTTCAGGGATGCATATTCACATGTAGCTGGCGACACATTTTGGAAGACAACCAATATTTTGCCAGTTAGATTCCAGACTTGAAATATCTTAGCAGATCCATATGTGCATCTGAACATTGAATAGGGAATGTTCCCCTCTTCCCTCCTTTCCACCCCTCCCTCCCCCTCCCCCCCCCAGTCCTCTGTACTCATTAATAAATAAGCAAGAAAAATGGTGTGTTGGAATAGAAGAGCAGAAATAAAGTCCGGCCTTTTAGAAATTGCAAGTTATCCTTCCCAGGGCCTCCATGTCAACCTGCTAGATTCCTAACCTGGAGAAAGTCACTAAAGTTTACTAAGCTCAATAAAATGCAATCACAGTCATTGGTCTTTGGGATGTTTCACCTTCATGATACTTCCTGGACATTTGGGCTAAATGGTTCAGTGCAGCTGGAATTTTAATTTAATTTAATTTTCTTAAGGCTATCACACACTCTAACATTCCTCAGCTTGTTTACTGATAGTCTCACCAGTAAGCTGAATGCCAGTTTTATTTAATTTGTTTTTCCAGCAGCAGCAACAATCTGTGTGGAAAGCATAAACAGGGGGAAAGAATCTGGAATCAGCAAATGGTGTGCACAGCTGCACACCATAATTTCTCATAGTGAAAGTTTTAATTCAGTTCATCAGATGAAGAGCAGAAGAGTTGGAGGCAAAGAAGAGGTGGAGTAGTGGAAGAAATATAGAAAGAGGAAACAGTAAAATCCAAGGCAGCTGGAGAATCTTGGAGTTGTTATAATTAAGGTTCAACAAGTTACAATTTCTCCAAAAAAAGAAGTCTAACCATGAAACCAGGCAACAGGACTTTAAGAGAGATTTCTCAAAGTTGTGATTCTCAAATACATTGTAATGGAAACTGCTCTTATTTCAAGGATAAAAACATTCTATCAAGGACAAGTATACCCTTCTTTGGACAGGCTGGAGAGCTGGGCAGTAAGAAACCAGATGAGGTTTAACCAAAGCAAGTGTAGAGTTTTGCATCCAGGGAGGAATAATTGCATGCATCACTACAGGTTGGGGGATAACCTGCAGGTGAGGAGCTCTGCAGAGAAGAACCTGGGTGTCCTGGTGGACGACAGGTTGGCCATGAGCCAGCAGTGGCCCTTGGCATTCCAGGGTGCATTAAAAAGAGCATGGCCAGCAGGTCGAGGGAGGTAAACCTCCCCCTCTACTCTGCCCTAGTAAGGCTTCAACTGGAGTACTGTGTCCATTTCTGGGCTCCCCAGTACAAAAAAGACAAAGATCTCTTGGAAAGAGTCCAGAGGAAGGCCACAAAGATGGTGAAGGGCCTGGAACATCTTCCCTATGAAGAAAGGCTAAGTGAACTGGGTCTGTCTTAAGAAAACGGAGAAGGGACCTGATCCATGTCTATAAATATCTAAGGTGTGGGAGGCAGAGTGGTGAGGCCAGACTGTTTTCAGCAGTATGTGGAGACAGGACAAGGGGAAACGGTCAGAAACTGCAGCATAGGAAGTTCCACACAAATGTGCGCAAGAACTTCTTTACAGTGAGGGTGATGGAGCACTGGAACAGGCTGCCAGGGAGGTTGTGGAGTCTCCTTCTCTGGGGATATTCAAGACCTGGACACCTACTTGTGTGACATGGTGCAGGGAGCCTGCTTTGGCAGGGGAGTTGGACTCAATGATCTCTGGAGGTCTCTTCCAACCCCCACAATTCTGTGATTCTTTAAAAGCAACACTGTTGCTCCACTTTCTAAAGCCTTCACATTTTAATCAGTCACTTTATCAGAATGAATGCCTTCCTTCTTGAAGATTATGTTCACGCCACCACAGTCATAGATGCCTTTTATGCCCCTGTCTGTGAGATATTAACTGACTGCTGTTCGAGGCAGAAGATGATCACAACTATTGATATCATTGTTTCTCACTTTGTTCTAGATAATATCTACTACTGTCTGCACTTTCACCTAGGGAGTTCTAAACAAAAGGTGTTAGACCAAGCTGGAAATGACACAGGTGGATTCCAGGTTGCCACAAGAAGCCATGTTTTATCTGTTAATACAAGAGACTGTTCTTTTAGTTGAAGGAGTTGACAGTGGCAGTGATTCTTCTGCTTCTGCTGCTTGGCCTTGAAGCAGGACAGGCCTCCACTTCCTCACAGGCATCGGTGTCAGTGATGTTCTTTTTTTTACTGTGGCTGACAAGCCTGCTGAAAGGCCTCTATTTCTCTCTATTCCCTAGTGAACATTAATAGTTTGTAGTGAGGGAGAATAGAAGAGAGAAGGGAATGGCCCACAGCAGTGACTGTAAAGTACAGCATGTGCCCACACAAGATTACATGAGAGGCCTTCACTGTCTGTCTTCATTCTCTTCCCAGATTACAGCTACAACTGGCCTTGTCAAACCTGGATTTTTGCCAAACAGTGCTTCGGATCTCCTTGGCATCCATGTAGGTGTTTAAGTGAAGAGCAATTTGTTGCTTGTTTTGGCGATGGTAACATGCAGAAGAACAGCATGGCTGTGCTGTATATACTCTACAGCTGCTTTCTGTCTCTGGGAGAAACTGGAAAATTGGCTTCAGTATAAGCTTAATGCAGGTCCTATAACACTGGTTCCCCATTGTGATGCAGAGATTGCCTCCTCCCACACATAACCTTGCTCAGTGACAGCATGTTGAAATAGAAATAACCCAGATGAAACATCCACACAGTGCCTGATGGAAGATCCAAGGACTTGGGCCACGGTGACATGCAGAATTTAATTACACAGTGCTCTCTGCTGTACCTGAGAAATGGATCTACAAACACTCAGCCTCTTCTTTTTGCCACTGTCCACTGCTAGAGTTTACGCAGCTATGCAAATGTTCAGGCTAAAGAGCAGTGCTACTGCTACAAGAGAAGCAGCATACTAAAAGGGTGCAACGGAGAAGAGAAAGGCAGAGACAGTTCTTTTGGCTTTATAGATTTGTGCCAAATCTAAATGAACACTCAATAACTGGGTGAGATGTCAAAAAATCTATGATGACTGAATTTGTTCCTGAAAATACATCTTCTCAAACTTTTGGTAAGTGTTGACAGGCTTTACAATCTTATTCTAATTCACTATCATACAGTTGGTCAAAGACTTCTCCCTTTTAACAGTGCTTGGCACTGTACTAGTATCTTTAAAATAAAACCCCCCAAAAACAAAACAAAACAAAACAAAAAAACAAAAAAACCCAATAGTTCTAAATACCAACATGCATGCAAAAAGAACTTTTAAAAAATACAAATAAATGCAAATTTTTTTTTCAGGCAAGTAATACACTTTATTATTATTATTCCATATTTTTAAAGAGCTACAGATTATGCAAACAGCAAAATATGTATTTGAGTCTTAACAAAGAATTCAACATATTACTCTAGAGCCTTACTTATTTTTTGAAAATTGCCTTGAACTTCTAGACTGTTAGACTAATTGACTGAAAGACTATAAGCAAAAAGGGCAATAAAAAAGACTGAATTTTTGACACAGCTGTCATATGAGTGAAAGATTTTCATGTGCTTTCAAAGTATCCATGACTTTTGATATTTGGGGATTTTGCATGTGGGCTGGTAAACGTGATGCTTAAAAAGCTGAACCAATTTCTCTGAAAACCTTGAGCTCTGCCAAGTTAAACCCTAGACTGCACAGGAGGCTAATAGAGAGCAGGAGACCATCAACAACACCGTGGTTAGACAAAGGACCAGTCCAGTGAGTTCCCACTGAGAACATTAATTCCTCCAGGGATAGAGAGAGTTCTCTTTCCCGAGGACATCTGCAGTTAGACTGAATTTGCAAAGGCCAGCTCTGGCAAAACAATGGCTGAAGCTAAATGACTCCTTACTGCAAAACACAGCATATTAATCATTTGGGAAAGAAAGAAAGAAAGAAAGAAAGAAAGAAAGAAAGAAAGAAAGAAAGAAAGAAAGAAAG
>JAPSGF010000041.1:1467379-1497367 GCA_035772895.1 Perdix hodgsoniae
GAAGGAAGGAAGGAGGAAGAGAGGAAGAGAGGAAGAGAGGAAGAGAGAGAAGAGAGAGAAGAGAGAGAAGAGAGAAAAGAAAGAAAGAAAGAAAGAAAGAAAGAAAGAAAGAAAGAAAGAAAGAAAGAAAGAAAGAAAGAAAGAAAGAAAGAAAGAAAGAAAGAAAGAAAGAAAGAAAGAAGGAAAAAGAAAAAAAAGGTAAATGAATTTCCCGCAACTGAAAAACAGCTCTTTACCTAGCATCCTTGTATTTGTCATGCCATGACACCTCCATAGAACTGCAACGGCACCGCCTCAAGCTAAAAATCTATCTGGCACAGTGCCCTGTCTCCAACACAGGCCAAAAACAGATGCCCGGGAAAAATTAGAAGAAAAAGATTCCATGATACTTCCTTGGAACACACTTCCAACTTCCAGCAATTTTCAGTTTAGGGACATTCTGTTTTTGTATGTAATAGTCTTGGTAGATGTTTCTGCCATGAATTTGCCTGCACAATTTTTGAAGCTGTATAATGTTTTCTTAAAGTTACTGTCACTGAAATTTAATCAAAGAATTCAGTGCTGAACAATGGCACTAAAAAATGATACAATTCAGAAAGCATGAGAAACTTGTCGCAGAGTTGTCCCTTGTCCTATGGTGAATATATCTTAAAAAAAAAATAAAAGAATCTTTCTGTCACTCCATCTGTTGCCTTGTCATGCAACCAGCATGAAAAATGGCTGGGTATCTCAGGATACTCTAGTAGTAATTATATGCTAGATCTTGTATACATGCAAAATATATCATCAAATAATAAGGATATTGTTTACAGTAAGAGATTCTATTAATAGCTATTACAGCATGGACAGAAATTTCAGATGGACAAATGGCTGTTTCCTTAAGAAGCAATTATCAATTGATTCATCCTTTTCCAGCTGTACTTGTTCAAGTAAGAGATGAGTTTTGCAAAGGGATACTGATTTTTTAAGAACAAGACATTCGCCACCTCTCAGCGCAACCTGTGCCACTGCCTCACGTGCCACTCTTATTGTAACAAACTTATTTTTTATATCCAGTCGTAATCTCCCCTGTTTTAGTTTGAAACTGTTTTCCCTTGTCCTACCACAACAGACTGCTAAAAGAGTCTGTCCCCTTTTTCTTATAACTCCACTTTAGATACTGAAAGGTTGCTATTAGATCTCCCCAGAGTCTTCTCCAGGCTGAACAGCCCAAGCTCTCTCAACTTGTTCTTGCAGGGGAGGTGTTCCATCCCTTGGGTCATTTTTGTGGCCTTTCTCTGGACACCTTCTACCATGTCCATGTCTTTCCTGTACTGAAGTCTGTATATCTGGATGCTCTACTCCAGGTGAGAACAGAATAGAGGCAGGATCACCTCCTTTGACCTGCTGACCACACTTCTTTTGGTGCAACCCAGGACATGAGCTTTCTGAGCTGCAATGGCACATGTTCAGCTTGCCACTCACCAGTACTTCCAAGCTTTATGAAGTCTTGGAAGTGGAATCCTGTGATTACATCAGTACATATAAGTATCACATTGTCTGTTCAAATGTGCCAAGTTCTTTGAGATAGAGATTACATTCCACTACTGAATATATTTTCTTTGATCTCAAAGCAGGTTGAAATACAATGAGATTCTTATTTTTTTAGTGGAACATTTTGTTTTCATAAATAAAAGTAGGGAAATTTATGTCCATCAAAAGGTAACACTTCAGAAAAATTTCCATGGACACTGCATGAAGTGTGTAGGCTTTAAAATCCAGGTTGATTGCATTGAGTAGAATAAGATTCTAATTAAGTTTTCAAAAATGCCAAGGCATTTACATTTTCTTGGTCTACATACATAAGTATAACATTCATGCATACAAAGGAACATTTGTAAGGGGATTTATTACAATGACATACCAAACTAGAACATTTGGTTGGGCATTAGTTATTCTGAAAAAGACAACCTAACACTGAATCCTTACTCTATCTACTGTGTATTCACTGTGGAATACAATAAAACTCCAAAGTAACCATGTGCACTGAGGCAGATCTTCTGTATAGAAGATGTCAATTCTAATTACTGCAATACAGCAAGTCAAATTTCACTAAAAAATGGACCAACTGATACTGTTTCCAACTCTGTCTTAGACTT
Source organism: Perdix hodgsoniae (assembly GCA_035772895.1). Taxonomy (NCBI): domain Eukaryota; kingdom Metazoa; phylum Chordata; class Aves; order Galliformes; family Phasianidae; genus Perdix; species Perdix hodgsoniae. Next base: position 1,469,518 of record JAPSGF010000041.1, read on the forward strand.
TTAAATCGTAGACGTTTTCAAAAGCCCTATTGTCCTGCTTGCTCCAAAATCCAAATGGTCCAAGATCATCACTATGGTGAAGTTGGGAAGTACTCCTGAAGTAGCTTACACAATGTCTGCCACTGCCATTCAAAAATCTTGAGTCAAAACAAAGAAAAGTTCTTTTCATGCCCCACATTGCGAATATAACATTTATCTTTTGTTCTGAAGTGCATTTTTTTCCTATTTCATGTACAAATCACTGAGACCAATATTGTGACTTTAGTGCCTATATGATAGACAGGAAAACCTGTTTTCTATTCAGTTATTCTTCTGTGGTGGAAACGACTTCTCTATTTCTTGTTATAGTTATTATTATTATTATTATTATTATTTTAGTTAAGGTGGGTTTTTTTTGTTTGCTTTTGTTTTGTTTTGTTTTTAATTTATCTATTTAGGAAGATTCTACTGTATTAGGTTATTTTATACTTATAATGTCCTTGATCACATTCCTTGAAGAAAAAAATAACGATTTTTACATTATACCAGTTTCAGCCTCTCAAATCCTAGCAGCCCATGGGAGTTCCACAGTGCCATCTACTGCAAGGTACTAGAATAACTGACAACGTAGTAGTGGTTTTTGTTTGTTTGCTTTTTTTTTGGTTTGGTTTGGTTTGGTTTTGGTTGTTGTTTGTTTGTTTTTGCTTTCATTTATCTTACCTACCTGACCTATTCCAAGATCTCTTTCTTCTGCTTATGATCCAACACATTCTGTTACCATTCCAGTTTCTCTGACTCTCTTTTATGCTGTACTTGTGCTCATGTCATTGCACTACTTATTTCCAAAATTATTTTTACCATTCATATTATTATTTTTTGAGGGTTGGTGTGGTAGAGTCATGTTGGTTTCTAAAACATGATTAGCCCCATTGCCAGACCACTGGCATCATCTTTCCTTCAAGCAGATCTTGAGAAAATTCTTTTCAGAGCCTGCCCATTGTGTTTGCTCACTGGCTAGAGGGTGAAGTGAGAGATTCAAAACAAGCAAAGAACTAACATCCTTCCTGAGGGAACCAAAAGTGCTGTCTCTGCAGCTTCTGTTGGCCTTGGAAGTAAGAGATCAGGAGAGAGGAATACCCTGTTGTTCAGTTTGTAAACATTAGAGCAGAATCTACTTTGACTGACAGTTCTAGCAAAACCTGACACATGGATCAAAGCAACCAAGTTTCACAAGAGTATTGCTTTTCAACTTTACATTGTGAGCTGCTTCACTGAGGTAAAATTTGGAACCCTAGTGCTTTAGGGTGATACAAGGGGACTGTGGAGATGGGAGTTCTGATAGTCTGACATTTCAACTTTTTTGTTTTAGGGAAGTATTAAGGCTCAGGTACACACAGTAAAAAAATGCGCATCAGTTAACACAATCTCCATCTGCCTTAATGTAAATCAAGATTTGGAATGAGTTTCTTCAGTATCTCAGAAGTTTATTAGGTTTAATATGTTAGAATAAAAATAGAATATTAATATAGCATATTAATATAGAATATTAATAGAATATATAAAAATATAATAAAAATGAATATCTAATATCGTCTGACTCCGCTATACTCAGGAAATTATTCTGTCCAACATAGTTCTTCTGATATATCAAGAAACTTTGACCATAGAGTATATAGCTAGAGATTTACTTATCTAACACTTGACTACTGTGTGGCTAGATTGTACGGAATAAGATGATTTTCATTTCAGCTAACAGTGCCTGTGTAGTCTAAAAATCTCTGTAGAATAATAAAAAGGAAAAGGAATGCAGTAGAGTACACATTAGGCTGCAAATCACAATATCCTTTGAAGCCAAAATAATACACATTTATTCCCTAGACTAGTTATTGCTTCAGATTTGATTACTGCAACATTCTAATGGGATTTGAAAGATAAAGAACTGAGCTTACTGTGCGAACATAGAAAAGAGAATGAAGCATGGCTATCAATTTGTTCCTTTAAGTTTCAAACATCTGTGTGCACACAAATATTTGAATATTAGAATATGATTAACAATTCCAGGCAGGAATATTTCCTTCATGACTATAAACAGATTTGTAGCCTAGCAGATTTTAAGCACTAGCACAGTCATTAACAAGTTATGTTTATTCTCTGATCGGAAAATAGTTCTACCTATCCATGCCAAAGAGACATCAATATTTCTAAAATCAGACACGGAGGTCAGTAATCCTTTAATAACACTGTTAAAAGTTGGCATCCTAATTAACTACAACAGGTCTTTCAATCTGGAACTACTTGCTGAAGGAGCAAAGAAATATATAAGTAGTTTCTGCTTGTCCCTATTTCTTTCCATTCAAGTAATGCCCAGGAATCCTGAGAAAGTATTGATTAGCTTATGATTGAGAATGTCTTGAGAATGTTTTGAAAGTATTTACATGGTTAATAGGTGATCTGTATAATCAGTTTTAAGTGTGATTTTATTTCAGTTCTGTAGTTCTATTTTGTTATTCGAATAAGAAGAAATTCACTCTTCATTTTCACTTGTGTTTTTCTGTTTGTTCCGTGGAAGGAGCAGTTGGCAAAGCACGAAGAAATTTCAGCTAAATTAGACTATTCCTTAACAGAGAGTACTGGAGTATGTCTGTACTAACCACCATTTCCAAGCAATTTCAAAGCCATGGAGAGGCAGTGAGGAGGTTCTTTGTAAAGCAATATGGAGGTAAGTTTGGCAGCGCTTCTGTTAGGAGCTGTTGTAGAAAAGGGGTGTTACCAGAATATACAGAGAGTGGGACAGTGGATTCAGTACCTAAGCTCTGGTGGCCATTCATAGGTTTCTAACACACAAAGGAAACTGGTCAGTGTGAGTCCATTTTCCACAAGCCTAAAATGTTTTTTAAAGTATTTTTGAAAATATTAAATTACTGAAAAGTAATTCCCCCCAGAAAAAGGATCCTCTTGGAGTCCTAGTAGTCCGCATCTATAGATCAACCAAAAGAAAGATAGCTCAAGCTCCTCAGTCTTTTCATCTGGTGCAAATTTTCAGTGGGGTAGGGGCTGTTTTCCCATGCAGAAACCATCTCCATGGCATTAAAGCATATGCTCAGTTCATATTTACCTGATCTATTAAAGGCAAAAGCAGTTCTGACAAGAACAGTAATCAGAAGATTGTAACATTCATTTCTACAGAAAGCACGGTGTCTACATGCCTGGGAAGGGCCCAAGATGCTTACAGCATTTCTATTTTCCATGCTGTGGTGAATTTGGAACCTTTACACAGCTTAAGACAGAATAAATTTCACTCCAGCACAAATCTCTTGATCATTTCTCCTTCAAATGTGGGAAAACAACACTGAGAATGTGGAAAGTGTAGAGCACATCATAAATCCATGGACACAGGAACTCAGAAAACTGCATAAGGCACATAAGGTCTGCTATAAAGGAAGCACTGTGCTTTCATATTATTTTCTGTTTAAAATCTACATGTGTGGTTTGGGACAAAGGTCTTTTAGTTTTGAAGAAAGAAGGTTCAGTGTTTTTCTTCTTTTTTTTCCCTTTTTTTTTTTTTTTCCTGAAGAGAGGTACATCCCTGGGGAGACAGTGAAGAGAGTTTCTCCAAACTGTAGCATATACTGCTGCAGGAAAGGTGAAATGTTTGAAACCACAGAAATAATACAGAGGAGAACTCAGCACCCAGGATGTAGTTCATATCCGAATAACCAACAGGTGTTCATGCAAAGAACGCTGACTTAGGTCTGAATGCAGCTATTATTTGTTGAATTTCACTATAGATTTCTGATCCTAAAATTAGGTTGCCTTGAGGAAGTTTTCTTCAATCACCTGATCCTACCATCAGCCATTGACTTTTTTTGTTCTCTTTTCTCAGGAAGGCAGATAAACTCCAACATGCTAAATGTGTAGCTGCAGTATTATCAGAAAGGACACTTACATGTTTCTATCACTGGTTAATAAAACAAAAGACTTTAGAAAATAGAATATGAGGAAGAGTTTATATATATATATGCATTATCTGGATTCTTAGGGCTTGTAACTCTTCCAGAGAATCTGAGAAACCCTTGTTCCTTTTTGCTTCTTCATATGTTCAACATGCCTACTGTTTTCCTTATCACAGACGGAATTCAGAATTAAAATCCCCAAAGGACTTTGAATACACATAATCTAGACAATCTAAAAACAAACTGCAGATGAGTCATCCATTTAATAGAAGAAGTCAAATCATAAACATCAGCTGTCACAATAAATGCTATCAAGTCTACTTCCACTTGTGTGTGTTCTATGTTACTTACCAAATGCAGCACAGTTTAGTTGAAGCTCATCTACCCTCTCTTTCAATCTCTACACAGTTCATGTCATTTGATAGCTTGAAGAGTCACTTTGAGCTCCCATGATAACTAGTGAACAGAAAGTGTCACTTTTAGAGACCCATCTTAATTGTCTAGCTTCAGATGGAGTAGGTGATGCCCTAGGCACTACTAATCATACCGATTTGATTCTGATGACAAACACAGTCTGATCATCCAGTTCAGATACTGTCTTCAATTTGATTCTAAAGAGATGTGTCTCTCACAGCACTACTGGCAGCAAAATTACATCACTTCTACTCTCTGTGTTGTAAAGTTAAATGACAGGTAGCTAGAGTTTCATGCACAGCAAAGACCAAGATTTGTCTTCATCAACTCAAACTTCAAAGATGGTTTGCAACACCTATATGGAACAGCAGAACAATTGCACTAATTTAAAAAAAAAAAAAAAAAGTACTTTTACCACAGAGTGGGGCATTCTGCTAATGGGTTTCTAGCTCTTTCCTTGAAAACTTACTTCAGGATTTATTCTTATCTTTCTTGTGAAACTGTCAAAAGGGTATCAGTAGGGCTGTTACAATTACCGTGTAGAATGACTGAGCTGAAACATATGAGAACTCTCAGAACTGCACAAGAATAAAACAGCCTAAGCTCAGGATGTTTCAGGAGCAATATAGCTTGAAATCTTCAAAAGAAATTATAAGCTTCATATTATCTGTGGAATCTTAAAACAATTTTTCTTCATTCTGCCTAAACTTCCTTGCATAAATACACTTCTTACTCATTCAAAATATTTTCAAAACTGTGACTACTATTTAGTTTCCAATAAACATGACCTCTAATCCAAATAAATCTGTGTAGTATACATACTTGTTTTTTAATTTTTGTTACATTGTGTGGTGGAAAGGAAAAGTAATAAAATATTTTCCTCAAGGGAGCCTTGCTGAGGAACAATGAATTTCAAGAGTTTTTGTTATTGCTTAGGGGAAAAAATGATTTTTGCTTGTGGTACAAATATGTAAAATTGCTAGACTGCAACTAGAACTTAAGCTACATGAAATGTTAGTCAAATTCATGAGAATCACATAGTCTGTTTCAGTGTGCTTTATGCAGATGTTCTATAGCACTGTAAATTGCAGAGCAGTGAGGTAGCTTGCATGTGGCTACTGCTGCTCCTGTAGGCTGACACCGGGGAACAATTGCTCTTCTCTGCTCCATAAAAGAGGGTTTTGAAAAACCATGAGACTGCTGAAAAGAAAGGTTTGCTATTCAAAGAAGTTTGTTTGTGCTGTCTTTCATGTCTGACCACTTATGGTTCAGCATCATAATCACTTAATTATATCTTCCTTTTTGAGAAGAAAAGTCCTTAGTAGGCTCCCCAGAGGACCTCCAACGTGAAGGCCCCTATCATACAGGATTTTGACAGCCATTGTGCTACATGATCTCATGCACTCAGTCTTGCTGGGATCCTTCTGCAGGTGCTGCTAGAAGCAGTTATGTTGCCCTCATGTTGTTTCCTTCTCTGTGTCAGCGTTGGGAAAATCCTGTCACTCAGAATGTCTGTATAAGAAGTCCAAGGACACAGCTAACTTAACCATATCAACTCAGTACCTACAACTGGATTCTTCTAAATAATTACCTTTGACTTTTCAGCAAAGAGATGAATAAAAGCCATTACAAAGCAGTTGAGGAGTCACCAATTTTCTGGATGTATAGAATTACCTTACTGTTCTCCACAGTGTCATTTAATCTCTGTTTCAACAGGTTTGTAATAGAGTGATCCAGCAAAGCATTATCTCACCCCAAATTTCTACTATTATTTGGATTCCAAGGAAAAAAAATATTTTCAGTAAGAGTGATAATGCACAGGAACAGTTTGCTCAGAGATGTGGTAGATGCCTTGTCCTTAGAGACAGTCAAGGGCAGGAGAGATGGGGCTTTGAGCAACCTGATCTAGCCTTAGATGGCCCTGTTCATTGAAGGGGACTTGGACAAGATGACCTTAAAGATCCCTTTCAATTCAAATGATTCTATGATTCTATGATTCTGAAAGAAGCACAGTGCTGTGATGCAGCTGTCATAATTAAACAGATTTGTTCATCCTTGCTGATATTGGATTGGAAAACACTTTCAGAAAATTGACAATGATGCTTATTTACAGATAAAAAAAGCCATCATCACAAAGTAGATAACGAGAGTAATAAGAATGAATACTTGAGATATTGGTCTTTTTATAACAGTTATGCCTACATATATAAATTTGCTTACACATGTATAGAATCTTCCACAGCAAAGTGTCATCAGTGCTGTGGGAAATCAACACAGAAGTAAAAAAGTGCCTTGGTCTCTCACATATGCAGATTTTTCTAAATGTTAATGCAAGTTTTTATTGCATTGTAAGTAAAGAGAGAAACAAATAAATAGTGTATTTATAATTCTGCCTTAAAATCCAGGCAGATTCCAGCAGGAACCACAAAGCTGTATTAGCACTACAAGCGACAGGAGACAGGGGGTTGCGCTGAAAAAAAATTTGTTCTATCATACCATGTAATAAACAGCTCTTCAAAAAACCTCCTCTGGTTACTGGCAGTGTAGGTAGGAGAGCTAACCTCCCACCTTCTGGAACTCTCTCAAGTCCATGGAAAGAATATCAGAGATTTTACTTTGGAACTGGCTTTTAATGTGTTTACATTTTACATAAAACAAAATAAGTTGCTTTTCTATGAAACAAAATTATATATATTGTCAAACTGTTCTGTCTTATTTTTCACTGAAATCATGCCCATGAAATATCTGAAGACATTTGTTCCCATGATGAACTTTGTATTCCTAGAATACGTTGTTAGTTCCCAATACAAATTGTTGTATTTCCTATAAATTCTCAAAAGTAAATATATTTTTTGCCTAAAACAGTGGCGATGTTATCACAGTTCACTGTGCTCTGTAGTTTTCAAAGGAATCGTTGGGATTCTGTATGGAAAAGTACAATGAATTATGCATGGAAACATGCTTGCAGTATGTACTGGGCTTGGAAACTTCCATGATTTGGAAACTTTGTGACACTGAAGGATTTATTCTATCATCAACAGAAATATTAGATCCTTCTGAGAATCTATCTTCAGTCTAAGCCCTGAAATAAGCATTGATGCAGGCTTCTTGGATCTATAAAGGGAGTGAATTTTCAGCTGTAACAAGTGCCCAGCATTAAAATCTTCATCTTGAAAAAACAGTGTGAGTTTTAATAGGCATTTCAGTGCCAAGACATGTCAGTCAAATTATTATTGGCTCTAGCTGCACTCTCAAAAGCTGTTACATTCTTTACCTGCAGCAGAGAGACACTCAAAAAGGTGTAAAATTCTTTTTTGCTTTTGAAAACACCAGTGAAAGTTAAAACAAAACAAAACCTTCCAATCTAATTCATGCAACTGAAAATCTCTAAACTATATTCAAGGTCAGACGCACAAACTTTAGTTGGAACTGTACTTTTAGAACTAGAAATAAGTCCACAAAGCCAAAATGTTTAATAATTAATGTGATAACCCTTAAAAATATGAGTCCTAACACAATCTGAATGAATTTTAGCTTTATTAATCCTATTACCACACATGCATGTGTGTGCACATATGTAGACTAACAACATTGCACAAGCCACGAGTCTCAGCCTTGCTCTTATCCTTGTTCCCAATTTTTTAAACCACAACTGTGCCTTGTAAATAAAATTAATCTCATGAAGTATTACATAATTCATATATTCCTATTATGCAGATTTTCTTTAAAGGAAATTAATTACACTGAAAGTAGGGGAACAGGAGAGAGAGAGAGGAAAAGGGAAATCAGAATTGTTATTTTTAGATTACAATGCCTTGAAATGTGATCCATCCCTTTGTTTAAGATTTAGCAGCTGCCCAGTCATTCAAAATAGGTTTGTCTAGAAGCCTCAAGAGTATTTTGTCTAGCAGAAAAGCAGTCCTATATGAATCTGGGGGCTGAAAGCTAGGGTGTGCTTTGTAGGAATCATACTGCTACTTTTTTTTTTTAGAACTTGTGTACCATAAACAAACTCTGCCTTATGATCAGCAGAGAAAAGGCTTGCTTACTTGTTTTACAGCCAAGAAAAGAGCAGGCTGTAAATAGAATGAAGAAAAAAAATGAGAAAAAAGTCCTGATGTTTGAGAGAAAATGTTCTTCTTTGCAAAAAGTTAGAGTTTTTCTTGTAAACTTTGTTAGATGTGGCGTAAGCCTTTCTTTCTTTGGAATTCATAATTATGTATCTAAGATATTTGAGTTAACATGATACAGATATTTTCTGTTGAGTTTTCAGTCAATGCCTTTGGATATGCCTCTAACCGAATATAAAAAGAACTTAATTCCAAGATAACACTCAAACTCCATTTTAGGTAACATAAAAAGAGAAAAGAAATTCCACACACAAAGACCTGAAAAATTCCTTGCCTATGCCTTCTCATCTAGATATGAAAAATACAGCCTATAATAGCTACCTCATTCCCTATCTCCCAGAACTCTCACTGTGAGAGTCTCTGAGAGTCTCCAAGGGGTGATCTGTAACTGAGAACTCTCAGATACAACATCTGCTCACTACAATCATGCCTCCTAAAAACAAACTGGAGTCAGGCAGCAGGAACCACTTGTGAGAACTTTACATCCACGAGGGAAAACTCTTCGTGGCTTGCAGATTTCTCACCTGGCCCAATACAGCCAACCGCTGTACCCTTCCTCTCAGGTAGCCAGAACCTTGGTCAGGGTGCTTGGAAACAGCCACAGACCATTGGATGAAGGTATTTCCTATCATAAAACTCATAATTTATCATTACAGTCTTTCTCTCCATTGTGTATGGCTAGCAGTGGATATTTACTCCTCTCACCCTTCCTCTTCTTTCTCTCTTCTACACCTCCACCAGACATACTGAGCCCCAACAGATTTTGCAGGAAGGAAGGAGAATGTTGTACGCTGTTTAAGAATTGTTTATAAGCTGCCCTTTCTGCACAAAGCTAGAATTAGGACCTTGTTTAGCTACAAGTCTGGACTACAGGAATAGGCACAATGAAGTTAGATATCACTTGGTGGTTTATGATGAATAAATTACTTTACCATACATCAAGCAGCACATCATCACAGCTGCCGTTCTCTCTCCCTTCCTTCCTCTCTGAATTTTGATAATTCTAGGTTATCAATACATGTACTTTGGTTTATTTCACATTTCCAGTGTGTCTCACTCTGATTTATAAGAGGGAGAGGAGGTTCTTTTAATATCTGTATACTCAGCGTGAGATTAAGAAACAAAGGTTCAAATGATGGTCCAACCAGTTTAATACAGATGTTAATTAGGGAGATAGGGAAGGGGAAGACAGATGCTATTATGAATTAGGGTAATGGGGAAGGGAAGGAAGGCGATAAAAAAGATAGGATAAAAGAAGCAAGGAGTCTTTATAGGAAGCAAGAGGGAGATAGTCACCACCAGCTCAAATCCAAAGTGGTTGAGTCAGCTGTCTTTGGAGTGACAGCTTCTGGCTCTGCGATCTCAGCGGAAACTCCTTTGTTCCTATCTTCCTGGCCTTGCCAGCAGATAAGTGAGAGCAGGGAGGAACCAACTTGTATCTTACCTTCACAGGATACAATGGCACCATCCCCCAGTTTCCCATAGCAAACTGGAGTTATTTAGTCACAGGCTGGATCTTCTGCCAGTAGACACTCCTGAGCACTCTCTTCTGGATGCAAACAGCTAAAATTGTCCACACAGTGATGTTGATTGCCACATGGCAACACCCATTGCTAGGCAAGTCAGTCTTACCACAAGAAATACCTCAGGAAGCAAGCTTTGAGCCAAAAAAACAAAGAAGGATTCTCACATCACCCCATGGCTCAACGATTGCTTGAAATGAAGCATAAGTGACCCTCCACGGTGGTGAGGATAAGAAAAGGGAGGAGAAAAAAAAAAAAAAAAAAAAAAAGGAAACAACAGGCAAGCAAGAGGGAAGAAGGAGGAGGAAAAGGGTAAGCTAATGGTCACACAATTACTACAAAATATTTCTTGGGCTTGGTTACAAATGTTGCCCTGATCTGTTGGACTTGTCCATCATCAGTTGAAGTGGTTACAAAGTACATGGAGGATACAACTTGTTGTATAACTTGGATGAAACATGGAATCGTACAAGGTACAAACATAAGAATTGCAACAGCACACAATATAGGATAGTTTCACCCATGGGCAATTTGTTTAGCAACTTTTTCATTATCATTCAATTTTTAGACAACAATTAGAGTCATTTAATTTGCCACAGACTCCACCGGGTGACTCTTCAGGAGTGGTGACACAAATGTTATAACCAATTAAAGGTAGAAAGTGAAAAGAGTATTTGGCAATAACTATACATTAAACAATAACCAATTATAATAAATAAATAAGTAAAACAAATAGAGCTATTTGTGTTAGCTGCTTTCCCCACCCAGGAACTCCCAGTGTAAGCCAGATGCGAATTATTCAGTAGAGGTTGTGGTTTTATGAACAGCCATACAACATTACACTTCAGTTAATTCAACAAAAGCATAATGTTTTCTAAGATGATTTAGTGTCATGAGAACTCTCCACTTGAGCATTTGTAAAGCAATTCAAATGCTGAGAAATATAAATACTAGTTTGGCAAGTTCAAGTATTGTTACATTCTACAGAACATTTCACAAGATAACGAGTGTAGGATACCCCCACAGTATAAACCATCAAAGAGGGGTAATCCCAGAAACATACACACTTTCCAACAACCATGTTTTGGATGGAACTCCTGGACTGGTGTCACACTGAAAAGCATCAGTACAAAAGGCTTCATGATAGATTTCTTTTGTGACCATATCTAACATGTATTAGATGAGTCCCTTGATTCATTTCCCAGTTTGTTAGGAATTTGGAAACACTGTAGAGGAGTTACACGGAAATCATAATCAGATTGGTAAAAAGGGGTCAAATAAGGGGTCAAAAGAAATGGCATCACTGTGCAGGGAGCCAGGATGACCTGTAAAAACTCTGAACCCGGTTGTGAAGTTTAACAGATCTAAGAACTGATATCAATTACCACCCACACTCACAACAACACAAAACATAACACTATTGCAACCAAAAAATGACAAAAAGAGGTATATTCAGTATTCTAGCATGATCAAATCTTCAGTATTTCTGTCACAAAACATAAAAGGTTAAAATCAGCTATTAGCCTCTTTGTGTTCTGTCAAGATCCCATGGGGATATTCTGTAAAATAAAACTAGACACAAACTTGCCCTTTCTGGGCTTTGTTAGCATGGTTAAAAAATGAAGGAACAATCCAGCAAGTGTTGATTTCATATTCCTTTTTCAGGGTGTCTTTAGCCTTCCAAGGATATCCGTTAAGGGATTCCGTTAAGGTTAGGGAAACTGGCCTCAGGTTAGCTGAGTCAATCAACACAGTCTGGCCAGGGAGATAAGAGGGTTTCCCTAGCTTATCAGCCACTGAATCGTGACTCACAGGGATAACTAGCAAGAGCGGTGAGGCCTTTGGACAGAAGGTGTTAAATTGAGGATCTGGTTTCTCTATGCTGTGAGCTTTCTAATGCATCCACCATTCACTGCCCCCACCCTGCTCACTTGGGAGGGATGAAGACGTAAGTTTTCCAATAGCTTGGATAGCTGTTCAGGTTTCTCAGGAGAGGCCCTAGGACCTGAGATTTTGCTTTCCTCAAGATTCTTGAGCTTTTGTACTGGCCACCAGTTAACCAATTTCTCTAACCTGACAGGGCTAATCCATTCATCAATTCTCATGGAATACCCTTTTTCCAACCCAGTGTCCAGAGACAATTATGTTTACGATCAATATTTCACCTACCAGTTCTTACTGGCAATGAAACTCTTCCAGTCCCACTGAGCTTTGGGCTGGGTGGTCTGGGGGCAAGGCTGATCACTGCAAGTCTTACTTCCCTTGGCTCAAATTTACTGGAGGAAGAAACCACTGGCCCATATTTTCTCCCATAGTTAATTAGCTCTTGGTCAACCTCCCCCCACGTCCATATTTTGCTTCCTGACTGCAGATGGTTAGAGGTTACAGTTCCTTCTATCACTGCCCGAGCTCTCTCTGCCTGAGACATAGCCTCTATTTTTCCTTGCAGTTGTATACCTATAGGTTTTAATGACTCTGGAAGCTCCCTAATTAAAGCAGTCATTCTCTCAGGATCAAAGGGCATCATCATGGGTGATTCATGATGTGGCTGCAGCTTTCTAACATACATAATTTGGAGACAAGCAGCCTTTTGAACACTCTCTACTAACTGATAGTTGTTCCAGTAATGGCAAGAGGTCTCCCCTTTCTAAAGGGTTGAGACCACCTGCTCAATAGGCAGCCCTCTGTGTTAAGGACCAGGGAGCATGATTGTTGCTGGTAGTTAAAAATACTCCTGGTCCGCAATAACCTTCTGCTTCCTTTTGTGTTAACTGAATCTGGTCAACACCAGTGAGACTAATCCTCCATACATATTCTGTTTCAGATTCCTTTGGAGAGCAGCTAAAATCTTTTTTCAATTTTGCTAGTTCAGTGGCTGAGAAGGGACGCAGTGGGGCTATTGGGGTTTCTAATTTATCTAGCCTTTCCTTCAAAAATAAAGAAAAAAACAAAAAGGATTCAAAAACAAAGAAGGATTCTCACACAGTGTAACAAAATAGTCTCAGGAAACAGAGCTGCAGACTGGAGAGCAGACAAGTCTACCTGCATGGAATGAGGATCCAGGGATCCAAGTCATCTAGTAAGGATTGAAAGAGACAGAGCCAGAGGCAAGACTACCAACAGTGTATCTCAGGCTGGAGACAGGATTGGAAACAGGACAACAACACAAGCCTGGTGATCATCCAGGAAATTCAGTTAATACCTCAGGACAGCAAGATACAGACATATCTGCAGCATCACTCAGGTGCTCTGGGGCCAAGGATTGAGCTCAATGAAGCCCACGAGCCGAGGCTGCATGGGTGGAGGCCTGGGTAGGGTTAATTAGGGCAACAAAGGGCTTTTGGTCCCCCAGGGCTGTGACTTTTGTAACAGGACAAATAGAGATTGAAACATAAGGGAATTACTATCCTGTAATAGTAGTCTGTCCAGTTGCTCAACTCACCTTGGCACACAGTGACTGAAAGAAGATCACTTGAAGGATTGGTAAAGTCTGTAGATCCATATTTAGGCAGTAGTTGCCATGAAGATAGCTAATGTCTGTCCAGCTATCTCCATTCACTAATCCAGTGTACATTACAAACCCAGCTACACGGACACCCAGCTCAATAGGAGATACATTTACAGCGTTTCCAACAACTTGTCCTCTTTAGAGCTGCAGATGGAGTATGGAAATCTGCGAAAGTTAGAAAAGTTGAGAAGAATTTAGATTAGGTTCCTCAGTCCTTTATCCTGAGCTTTGAGAACAGGGTAACAGATCTTTGAGAACACCTCGACTGACTCACTCAAGTCAACTGGAAGAAAAGCACCACTTTCTATTGTGAGAGTACAGCTAGAGCTTTAGGTAACACTCATGACTATATTAATCATTCAAAGCTGTCACAGAATTCTCCTTTTTAAAAAGAACTCTATGAAATAGCACAATCAGATGCTCCTGCAAGCCTATTTGAAGACTCTGTAATTCTGCCTGAAGGAAGTCACTCAGCCCTGTTTTCTGATGCAATGTCTTTACCAATAGTATTGTCTCTCTGCTCTCCTGCAGACTAAACACAGCTTTGAAATGTAAATGTAAATATCTGCTTCAGTACAATCAAATACTTAAAGTTTTAGTCTTAGAGTTCAAGTCTCTAAACAAAAAACCCTATGTACCATTTTGAGCCACCCTTCCTAAATGTGTTCCATATTATAAATTCCAGCCCTTGAGGGCAAACAGCTAGCTGTTTAAATAGTATTGTCAAATGTTCTAGAGGTGAACAATCCCCTAAACACCTGCTGCTTTAGTTAATGCCTGGGCATTTACTTCTAGCTATAACACACATACGTATAATCTCTATCTATGAAGAAACATCATGTTTTTTTATTTGTTTGTTTTTAAAAAGCAGGAACGTCCAAGCTACTTTTTTTCTATCTTTACCAGGAAGGTTAAAAAAAATAATAATAATAACATTGAGATAATCTTGATCTTATAGTAAATAGTGATAGGATATTTCATTCACTTTGGTATACTCGTGTGGCAGAAGGCACATGCGTAATCAGGGGTTTATGTTTTGTATGGAAAAGTGGCCATACAGTGGCAGAACAATAAATCACTTGCAGCCTTGACAATTTGCTGCAAAGAAGACTCAATATGAGGCAGCCCACTGGCTGTGCTGTTTGCCTCCCACATGGGCTCCGGAATTCTTTAGAGCCATGGGGATGAAAAAGAGCTGGGCAGTGCCTGTACAATAGAGCTGCTGGCCATCCGTTTTTCTGTCCTCCCCCTCCAGCTTGCTTAAGTGCTTCACACCCTTTAAAAATATCCCACAAACAGCTTGAAGCAAAAAGCAGGAGCAGAAACAAGATCTTTCACAAGCTGAGATGGCAGTTAATGCCCAAAAGCAAAAGAACTGACAAACCTCATAATACTTCAACCTCACAAGTTAACTGCAGGTATTATTCCTATTCAAGTGCTTAATTCACCATGATTCTCAAACTGTTGGCCTCCATGTCCCGCAGCAACAAATTCCACTGGTTGATTAGATGCTACTTTAAAATGTATACAGTTTCAAGAGCTCTAAAAACAGTCTACATTTTACTATGTCCAGCATGTTAAGATAAAAAGAAATTTCCTTGTTAATTAAAACCTATTCAATTCTCATCCTACAGAAGGAAATCTGGCCTAATAATAACGAACTCCTAATCACGAGGATGTTCTTTAGTTTATGACACTAGACCTGAAACTACATAGATTAAGTTTGCAGTTTCAACCATCTAAAATGGACGAGAGAAAGAACAAGAAATGTGAACTGACCCACTAGTCCTCCCAGGGAAGAGGGAAAGTTAGTGGGAGTATAGTGCTATATTGGGGAGCTCTCCTCTTTAAACAAGATTTGACATCCAGAACTATCAGTATGTATCAAAACCAAAACAGGATACTACCATAAATATACTTTTCTTTCAGAGGCTAACCAGCTCCCAGTATAGCCAGTATAGCAGGATATATTTGGTTAAGAAGGAGCATTTCACTAATTCTTCACTAGAACTCTTGGTTCTTTTTTGCTCAAGTTAGGGTGTCTACTTCTTGTGTGTCTGCAGAAAAACAAAAACATTTGTAGATCTTCTTTTTACCATACCGTGTAACGTGAAAAATACAAGTTCCATGAAAACAGAAATCTTAATGGGAAGTTATTAATTTAAAATAAACTTATGCCAGGAAATCAATCCTAAATTTTTGAATGGAATTTGACGGAAAGTTTGGAATCTAGGAGTAGTCTAAAACAGGTTAAAACTACTCTGCTTGGAAGCTTAGTAGAATTTTTTTTCTCTTTGTGGAAAAAAAGTGAACATGGAAGTCCTTTAACTGTGTGTCGAATATTAGAGGGCTTGGAAAAAAACAGGAAAACTAAGGACCATGCTGATGTGTGACAGAATAGAGACACACAAGATGCTGACCAAATAAATTTAGTGTAGATGACAGCATAGTGATTAAGGCTGTCAGCTAGGATATTAAAAATACCTTTAAACCTCCATTAAACCATTCTCTGACATAAGTGCCTAAGTAGACTTAGCTGTCCCAAGTTGTCTTTGCACGTGTGTGAAAATATTGTACAA
Source organism: Perdix hodgsoniae (assembly GCA_035772895.1). NCBI lineage: Eukaryota > Metazoa > Chordata > Aves > Galliformes > Phasianidae > Perdix > Perdix hodgsoniae. Next base: position 1,485,604 of record JAPSGF010000041.1, read on the forward strand.
GATCTTTCAGTTCTCCCTGGCCTCACAACTAAGAAAGTAAAGAATCTTTTTGAACCTCAAGCACTTTCATTGGATGAAGCACTCATTCTGCTGTTGAAAGTTGTGCCCTTTTAAAGCTCAAACATCTAAAAATTTTGACACAAAGGAATTGCCTGCCTTAGTTCTGTAGAGGATTCTGCTATGCAAATAGGAACTGAAGTAACAAAATCACCAAAGAAGTGTTAGCTCTTCAACAATGAGCTGCCATTTGTAGAAATACTATGTTGAATGAAATGCATTTAGAAAAACTTTATTGTAAAGAGAAAATATGGGTAATCAACCTGAAGTCATAGAAGCCTGTTTAATGGAATGTCTTCCAGACTGTCTCAAAACATTAGACATGTTGACAGAGATATCAGAGATGTTTTCTGTCATTTTTTACGTAGATGCTTTCAGTTGTAGATATATCATCCCAAAACTGTAACATCTTGGTCTACCTGTCAAGTTAAGTTTTTGAATGGAAGAGTCTGAAAGTCCAAATGTCAAAAGAGAACCTGAAGGATCATAATTCCAACCAATATAATCATGGCTATGCATTTTTTTAAATTGTTTTGTGAATGTCCTTTTCTAGTTCTTCCACATAACTTACCCTTGCTTGAAGACAGAGCACCAAATCCCAATCCTTGAACAAAATAGTGTACGAAAAGAAGCTCTTATATGAAAAGAAAAGAAAAATAACACTTTAGACGCATAAGCTGAGATCCTTGAAGTCTCATTTGATTAAATCCATAGGCTTGAAATGTAACAAAGCTTAACTGACTGATGATGAATGAAAAATTCAGTCCACGTATAATCAATCATCTTTCTGCACTGACTCTGCACAGAAGATTGCAGAGTAATCTTGTAATGTGGGCTAGTACAAAAGTAACACTTTCTTCATCAGAAGCAGTAAGACTGAACTCAAAAGGAACCTTGGTTCTTCAAAGAGTACCTTTCTCCTTTAGGTTCTTCTGGAGTTATACAACTTTGGTTTTGCTTAGGCTGAGAAAATTATCAAGAAATCAAATAAAAACACAATGTTGGCCTCCTTAACCTCCCGGATGATTTTAATAACCTGAAAACAGCAAATTAGGAAAAAAAAAAAATCACTTAAAAATGAAATTAATACATTATACATTAAGTATGGTAATACTGGCATTCCATATAAGAATACTCATGAAATCTTGGCCATGTGCACAAAATAAATAACAAGTATACTGACAGCAATGCATACAAAACCAAAAGTTTAGAAGACATGGAATCTGTTGAATTTAACTTTTTTCAAGGGTATAGGATGAACTGTGAACTTAACAAAGTACACTTTCAGATTTTGGGGAGTCAAAGAGAAATTAAAAATGAATGTTAGCTTCCACCTGAACTTGGAGCTTTCTTGATTGGCTGATCAACAGAGCAGGAAGGTAGAAGAAAACAAGTAAGATCTAAATCTCTTTGTATCTTATTTAGCTGTGAAAACAACATCAAACTGTAAAAACTGAATTACAGTAAATTGCTTACTTTCCATTTCGTTTTTGTCTGTCTTGTTTCAAACCTTATTAGCTAATTTAGGTGACAATCCACTTTGTTGAAATTCTGTCAACTTTATGATATTGTTTCCATTAGGTACACCTTTCTATTTTGTCTATATTTCTTAAAAAGTAGTGTCATCAGAATTAAAACACTTGGGGTTAGAATTATGCCTAGGTAGTATCGACTACTTTTGCTTGACAAAAATAGGTTGGTGCTGTCACTTGATAAGAACTTAATGCATTACAACAAGATCTTTTCTGTAGTTCTGCTTTTACTCACTGATATATATTCTTCTACCCTGAACAATTTTTTCTCTGCCCTTATATACTTATCATCAGCTAAGAAAACAACATTCTAGGCATGTAGCTTGTTATAACTCATAGTAGGCACAATGTCAGAGTCCCTACCAAGCATGTCTGTTCTATAGTGCTATAGGGGATGCCCTGAGGATATGTTTTAGCTCCTCTGAAGAAATCCCAATGCTAATCCAGATAGAACTGAAGAAAGATGAGTAGCTTCTTAAAAGTAAGTGAAATGGAAAGACGTATTCACTTCTCTAATTCATATTGCGTAAATATTTCTGGTAGAGAGCATGCTAAAAATTCAAGTGATTTTAGACCGGATCTCTCTCCTGTACTTGGAGTGCTACTGAAAAAAAGGCATTTGTATGGACTTGCTGTCACTGTCTACCTACTTGAGTGCTATAGTCCGGCAAAACATTGATGATAATTAAGACATTGGAAATGTCCAGAGAAGGGTAGTGCTTCATATCACAGAAAAAAGGGCAGAAGTGGGACTAATGGATATCCAGTATTCAGATCTTTCATTGCTTTTATTGCGCTCTCCAAAACTCTTCATTTGAGTTATCTTTATACTCAGCAGTAACACAGGAAATTTGCTGTTTTCCTAGCAGTGGACTAAAAGCACTCCATTCCTTTTTTCCTATGCAAAGTGAAGCCCAGCCCAAAATTCATTTATGCCAAATGAAGAATTGTCTCCCAAGTGCCTCTGAATGGAGTAAAGCAGCTGAGGAAGAGAGATTATTCCATATTGTCATTACTCTCATGTATACTTAGTGCCTCATGGTCAGCCTCAGGCATCCAAGAACTATGAGTAAGCACTCTGCTGCCACACAAAGAAGGCAAGATCTAGTTTCTTTGAAAACAGAAAACAATAACAGTGGGTTTTGTGCATGCTCAGTTTTTAACTCCCACTAGCACACTTGTGACATTTAGTTTTGCCAACTCCGGCAAATTCGTAGCAAGTGATCTCTGGTCCTAGGATCCCCACAGGAATTAACTATGCACTCCTTTGGCTTCATTATAATTCTCCTGCATTCAGAGAATTTTGTCCTTTGCCTCCACTATATTTCTGCTTCTCCTGTATCTGAAACAGATTTTCCCCTGCTAATCAAACCCAGGAATGACAGTTTCTAGATTTCTCTACACCTTGCTCCCAATCCCAAGGCAGAAGTAATAACTCAAGAGGTATTTTTATTCCAATTCCTATTCCTGTCCTGGGATGAAAGTTAAAGGAGGATACTGAGAAGAAAGAACCAAAGTGCAAACTGATTCATTTTTTTTGTACAGTAATGAAGCCAGTCCAGCTGTTCTAAAATGATGGTTAGTTTCTGTTTCACTTCCCTTCCAGGAAAACAACATCAGATGCTATTTCTCCCTCAGGTTCTCTGGCAAACTGAGCAACATTAATAGAGGAAAGGAAGGCATAGCCACCTACAGAAAGCCTCACTGCCTGTTCTTCCTCAAAAGAAGTCAGAAGTGGAAAGCCAGCTGTAGGCTGCAGCTTGGCACAGCTACTTGTCTACTAGCAGCAGGAGTCAAAAACATGATTAAGGTGAGAGGTTCACCAGCTAGCACTGCTGCTCAAATGAGCTCAGAGACCAGGGTGGTTTGAGGTGGAAATGGTTTCTGATTGTATAAATAATTCCTGTGTTTTCTCTCCAACTCTCCAGCTCTACTATGCTCTTCAAATATCAAACTAGATTAGAAAGTAGATTAGGGATTCTTTGTACAACTTCAGCAATAGAAAATAGTAGGAGCTAACCCTGCAGTGTATTCTTAGCCTAAGGAGCTTTTCTGAGTGGCCAACAGAAAGTATCAGGACCCAGAGCTCTCCTAACATTGGCATGACTGAGGAAGTAGCAAGTGTCTTGAGCTGAGGCAAACTAATTCAGCCTGTGGCTGCTCCAGTTCATCCTTTGCCAAGACTGGGATCTGACTTAGCTGATGGTATTAGTGTTTGGCATAAAGCCAGCTATGCCATCCCCTTCTGAAAGGTACCAAAGCTGCAATTCAAATTTTATTTGGCTGAGTTGCTGTCCTCCTGCTTTGGTAGGCCAGACATCTTTTTTAGATATTAAATTTTACATGCATGTTTTAAATAAATAGCTTATATTTTAGGAGCACTTAGCCATAAGTATATAAACTGCTCTGAGGTTTACCCCATTGGAATTAGAATGAACCTAATTCATAATTCAGACATCAGGCTAGAAACAGTTCAGCTTTGCTCCATGGACCTATAACTTGATGTCTGAACTGCCCACGAGACGCCCTCTAATCCCAATAGCTGTAACCTAACCTCAGAGTGGTTTCTAAACTTACTAAATAAATACACTTTTTAAAGAGGAATGCACCATATTTATTAGGGTTTTTTCTCCATTCAGGCAGACTATCATTTTAGAACAGTTCTTGTGGGAGACTGTGGAGTGACGCTACATCCAAGAGAAATTAAACAGCATGCTTTTTTTTTTTTTTTCTTTTTTAAGGAAAAATCCAGCCTACTGACCTAAACACCGAATATACCTGAAGATACAAGTCCTTACACAGCAGAGCATTACATCCCATAGGCACTTATCCATTCAAAGCATTCTTGTATGGGTAACCACAGTAAAATCAGTGTAATGGCTACTGAATGATGGGCCCAAACTGCCTCCTCTTTATTCATTCTTTAGTTAACACTTCTTCTTATGATCACATGCAGTACTCAGTTAAGTCAAAAATTATCTTCCTACTTAAAAAGGAACGGGTGGATTTCATTTTTCACTAAAGTGTGAATTCAACCTCCACTCCCACTTTGAATCAGAATATTGTTAATTACCAAGAACTATGTTATAAGCATCAGTGTAAGAGAACAGAAAAGCTGAATTTACAAAGTAGTGTTTTTGCAAGTGGAAGAATACAGTAACAGCACGAAAGCCTGGCTGACTGAACAGATTGTGGTTTTCAGATTTGATCTTCATTGATAATTTTTCAACTTCACTCTACACTTCATATACCAGAAAAGGATTGTGCAGCAAAGACTTTCCTGAATGCCTTAATACCATAAACTGTATCTGGTCAGTCTGACTGCTCTCCATGTGTGCCTGGCTTCACAGCATATAAATGCCAGAAACAGCATTTCAACAGGATTTTCAGTTCAGAAGCCACAAGAATGCTCTTTCTCATGGTATGGCACTGTGCAATAAAATGGTGTCATCTGGAAAATTACAGTCTTGGAAACAAATGTTTTTCCTTCTTCACTGATTTAAACCACCTAAAAATAGATGGGTTGTCACATAGCTTATATATTTGTCAGGGGAGCCCCTCATTTCTTCCTGTGACAGTACAAGAAATATACTCCATAACAAGATAGACAGATCTTCCTAGGGAATCCCCTAAGAATATCTTTTTTTCATCAGTTGAGCAAACTTCTCAGAGATATAACCTGAAAGCAATTCATCAAAGGTTGAGAATCTGTCTATGGCCACTCTGAGCAATAATTTCAGGGAGTATTTATATAATACAAATTCAGTTTGAGAAGGAAGGAAGTGTCATGGACTAAAATTTTCTTTGGTTCGTCTTTCTGTTTTCTTAAGACTTCCTAAATTTGAGTCTGTACAAACACAGTCTGTCACATCGGTAAGACTGAGAGAAACATCCTCTAATCCATCTGCCTAATCAGCACATTTGAGATAGCCTTGACTTATATTCATCTCTTCAAAATCAGGAAAACTTCACAGGTGAGAAGTCATAAAAGTATTTCAATAAAGAAATCAAGGCTTTTCAATATTAATCACAGCAAGATTTTTTTTTTTTTTGACTAAGATGAAAGTTCAGAATTATCAGGATGGATTATATTCCTTATTATTTAAGGATAGTCATCAAAGCATCAAGCCTACCAGAACGTTCTTCTCTATCCATTATTTCTGACTTCCCCCCTCAATTCTCTCATAATAACAGTTTCTCAAAATTTTGCTATCATTTGAAGCCAGCATAAGCACAGATATTTTTGAAGGGGTTATCATCTGTTCTACCTAAACCAACTAGTCATAGATGAGAGGTAGTTTCCACCTACTTGGCAAATTACAGAATCTCAGAACAAAAGTATAATCCTCATTATAGATTATTATTTAAATCTGACAGGATTCATGCTTCTACTAAAAAGTTCAAGGGTTTAGGCCACACTGATGATCTGAATATGCAGAGACACAGAAACTATGGCAGTTACCTGAATAATACATTTGCAACTTTATATATGATCTATATCACAACAAGCATCAGAGATTTCTGATAAGCAAAATAAGCAATAAATTGCAGTGCCTGAATCCATCTTTGAAGATCATAGTGACTTACTTCTGAGAAACATTGTTGATGCAGAAAAGAACATGCTTACAGGTATGAAGTAGGACATCAATTATCATGACTGGCATGCTAAATTCCTTTTCAGTTAGTGGAAGGGTATTACAACAATTAAAAATAGTGTACATGAATTAAGAACTGAATTGTTTTTCTTCTGGTGACAGCCGTGTAATTATTTCTTACTGCCCTACCTAGTAAATTATGCATGCAAAGTACCAGTACACTTTATAAAACCTCTTCTCTTAGAAAGATAAAGTTTTCCTGCTGGCTTCCAGCTTTCTGTTAGCAGCTCCATACAAATTTGTAATAATATATCCTACAAAATGCCCTATAAGCTCTAGAACAAAAAGATGTATTAAAAAGTAATTTTTCTAAGTGGAAAAACCTGCCCTTCCTCAGAGAAAAAATTCTTTGCCATGCTCCAGTAATTTGCATCTCCTGGGCTGAAAATACCCCTGTTAGGCACACATTAAAAAAAATAAAAATAATAATAATAAAAAAAATTCACACTAGCTCTCGTCTACGTACTTTCATTCAACAAACTCACAAGATCAGCCTGGACAGCCATATGATATACTTTCACATGAAATGCACATGTGAGCCATAAGCCTGCTAGAAATTCCCATAACCACACTTCACTTGTCATATTTCTTGGCTTCAGTCTTACACTGATGGAGTGAGGGGGATCTTTAGATCCTCACTAGGAAAAAAAGGCATCTTATATATTACATTCAGGCATTTGATCACTCATATTAACAGCAGTATTATGTCCATGTTTCAACCATACGTCTTTATTTTTCTTCATCTTTCCTTGTATTTTCTGAAAGGTTACCTAGCAGTTTTGAGCAATTGACGTGTCCTTCTGTTGTGGGTGACAGCATATCAACAGCTGACAATAGTTACAACACAGGAAAAAGTACCTCAAATCTTGTATGGAAATGAGAATCAGGTGATCAGATTTGTAAAAGTAATTAAGCTCCTGAACAAGCAGGTAGAGATCTACTAGGGTTGTTAAATGACTATATTTTTAATCTTTTAAAAACCTTTAGAAATCTAACCCCTTTCAATATACATAACATACAATTAAGCAAGTCTAAATGTTGTGTTACATTTTGTGAACATTCATTCTAAAATTCTTGGCAGTTTGCTTTTCAGTCGACTGTTCCTTCTCTGCAGACTATCAGTAATTGTGCCTTGGGGCATATCCACTCATCTGGGAAAGACTGAGGACAATGGCGGAATGAGTAAAAGCTGTGTTGCTATAAGCTTGTGAAGGTCAAATTTTCTTCACCGTGACTTCCCACTCTCCCAAGCCAAAACTCAACAGTGCTTGTGAGAGGATAACACTATTTGCAAAAGCAACAGACTGAGCTATTTTCATTGCAAGAAGGAAACATCTGCAGTGGAATAATTATATCAAGTTGTATAAGTCAGAACCAAAGAAGCTGTGTGTCCAGGTGGACCTCAAAGTGAGTGGAATAACTTTGTGAGGGGTTCTTCCATGAACACTAAAACTTGGATTGAGTTGGGACTTTTCGGCCAGAGTAGGAAAATACCTTAAATGTAGATGAGTATATAGTGCCAGTCATAGAGTGATATTGTGCTAACTGGCATCTATGACTATTCTTTGAGCAGCCACGCACACCACATTTCTCCCAGCTGTAAAATGCTATGGAAGAAAGTTCATGGGGCGGTCCCGCGTGGAGAAAAGGGTATATAAGATTTGTTTTAGGATCAGGAAGGGAGTTCCTGGACACTTCTTAGATGGACACTTCTCCATCTAATTGTCTAAGCAGTAGATCATTCATATAAACCTGTATCTCTCTTAATATCCCAAGTCCACTAATCAGTGCAAGTCCCACAGAATGTTTGAATCGCCACTTCATTTCCTAGTACAGGTTACATTAATAATCATGACCGTACTGACCATGCTCAAACAGTGACCATCTCTTGAGAAAAATATATACCAAAAATGTATTTTAATTAGTTTTTGTTTTCTTCTTCCTCAAAAGAATGACAATATTTTTATTTGGAATTTTATGGAAATCAAGTGTTCATAGCAAAACTGTTGCTAACTCAAAAAATGCTGGACTCTTTGAAAGAAAGATGGAGTCTGTACAAGAAACTTAGAAAACATGAGAAATAACTATGGTTTGGCATAATTTTGTCTTAATGTAGGCAATGTTGTTCAATATGTCAGTGCTTGCTATCAAATTGAAGATTAAATATATATTCAGCCCATGTCCACACATGTCCTGCCAATGTGAAAAACTGTGTACTCTAGAAATAGCAGAAGGAAAGAGCATTAGAAAGCAGGAAGAATCGTGGACCAAAATAAATGTTTTGCTCATTAGGTTGCATTTTTGTCCCCATTATGAACAAAAGGAAACAGCAAAATACAGCTTCTTACAACAATTTTAAACTTTCTGCATGATGAGATCGCCTTGAAGAGAAGTATGCTACTGAAGACATGACTGTTACTTTCAGAGCATTTTCAGAAATCTAGAAATATGTTTAACCAATTTATGAGGAGTTATATGTCTAGAGAATCTGAATTTGTCTAAAATGCTAACAGAACGATTTTGTAAATTGTCCTTTATAATAAGTATTGCTGTGGGCAGATCAGAGACTATTTCAGCAGTGTGTGAGTGACAGCAGTGAAGATTTTAATGTAATAGTTTTATATTACTGAGAACGTAAGTCCCTAAGGATCACATTCAGACAGTCTATAACCTACTTAAGTCCCTATTCTTACCTGGTGAAGAGAGCCAAGGATTTCTAGGATTTCAAGACCTCTAAGCTAAGTTCAAGAGGTCTGAAGTAAGCTGACGTTGGAGATGTTGCAAATCAGCCAATGGAAAATGCCAGACAGAGGCACTCATGGGATTTAGTCTGTCTGATTATGGCCTTAGTGAATAAGCATACTGACCTCTAGCTTCTACGCATGTTTCTGTCATCTGTCAGTGATAGACAGAAGTCTTATTTCAAGCAGCAGGGAGCTCTGATTCAGAGATGCAGTTCTAAAGTTCTAGCTCCGTTCTTTCAGGTACCTTGGATGTCAGGTTCTTTGTCACTGTTACTTTAATCATTTTTGTAATTTGAAAATCAGTGTGCACTCACACATACAGCTTAATCAACCTCTTGTATATTTTATGAATGTTTTTAATAGGCACTTTTTAAATTAAGCCTTCTTGTGCAAATACTGCTTCAGAAGTAAAGCTTCCTATTTTATTATATTGACCCATAGCACCCGAGGTGGATGTTGCTGGACATACAGTAGAGACTGAACCATCTTACCAATATTCTGCTACATTTTCTGCCATGCGACAGCAGAGGGGCAGTTTGACAAAAGGCATGACATGGAAGTACGCATGCAGTAAAAATAAGGAACTGAATTCCCCTATATGGAAGAATTCATCAATGCTTGCTGAATGTTTGTGAAGACCAAGACATGGATATCAGCACAGTGAGCTGGGAGTTGGTGCATTTCAGCAGTGGTGAAAGCAACAGTGGGCCAATTTCACTGATGCAGATTTTGACAAGCACATCATGCAACCTCTTGTTTATCACTGGTAAATAATAGTTAATGGTGGTAACTATATTGAAAAGTAATGTTTTGTAGCTGGGAATTAGCTCTATCAAATAGCTTTATTGTGATCTTTGTGTTTATTGTGGTTTCCATGGACATAAATTGGAGGCATTACTTTTGGAATTAACGACTTCGATGCTTTCAGTGCCCATCTGGATTAAGATCTTTGAGACAAAACAGACCAATCAGGAAGATTTTTTAAAAGCAGAAAGCATAAAATGGAAACAAAATTTACACTGCTGGAAAACAAGATAATTCTCATAAGAACTGCTTGGAGACAATCATTGGTCTCAGAACTCATCTGGTGAGTCTTCAAGATGCAAAAGAGATTCAAAATCTGGTAAAGTGAATCCTCATCCTGCATTCCCCAACAAAATGCCCCCCTGAATGCAGAGAACTTTTCCAAAGGAAGTAGCAAAGGAAAGGAATCTTTGCCAGAAGTTACGTAGGGAATTTGCAGAAAAGCCAAGAACAGAATCCTGCTTGCTAAGGAGTTAGGCACAGGTCTTATCCATTAGACCACAGTAATCTCCATATTTAGTTAGATCAAGAGCGAAAGTAGTCAAATAATATCTGTCTTCTAAGTTTACTGAATGCTCTGAGATTTCCAGATGAAAAGTATGACATGTGCTCAAAACATTACTAGTCACCATTTTCAGACATGAAATTATGCAGGTTTCTACCACAGCTGAAGCTTAAAAACACAGTACTCCATTGTTACTGCTACATTGTATTTTACAAAGCTTTATCCATAACTTCTCACAAATTTTTACTGTTAATGAGAACTTATTTCTTCTTCAACTGCCATAGTTATGTAATGGAAACCAAAAGCCATAATCTGACTACTTAAGGCCTTCCTTATTCAAATGATCTCTACTGACTTATGTCAGCACATGTAATTTAGAGTTGACCAATAGTGAATATTAGACTATTAGAGGGATTTAATTGGAATTCAAGGCTGTGTGAACAGCAATTCAGCAATGATCTGAAAGAAAATGTTAAAAAATATGTCTTCTGCTGTGGTGAAGATAGCTACTGAGCCCTGAAAAAATGACATCACTTCGAAACACAACTAAGACAGTGACAGTAATAAAAAGGTTAAAAAGAGTTAAGTTCTTCCAAACCTGTATGTAACTTTAAACCAAATATTAACAGAAAAAAACCTGGCATTGAATTTGGCACTTAGCTCTAGTTAATGAGGAGTTCAGATTTCCATTCTAACTCTTTTTTCTGTTGCTTGTAATTTTCTCAAATAAACTCCATTTTAGGCTGAAATTTTCCATGCTAGAGATTTTTTTTTTTGAAAGTTTATATAAAATCGGTTAAGCAGTTTATTTATGTTAGCATTGAAAATAAAAAAAGCCACACATACACACAAAAATTCAGTGTATGTTCTCATCAGACCTTTTCTGCTCAATTAATTCAAAATCAGCCACACTAAAGAATTCCAAATTTTGTTTGTACATATCACTGATCTCAATAATTTTAGAAAAATAAACAAAATAAAAATTGCAAGCCATATGTGGACATTGAAAAATTTAGTGTTATAAGTTTTAAATTTCACCTTCAAGATGCAACTTTGATACTTCATGTCTTTGAAGATGCAGTTTGAAAATGTATAAATATTTGGAGTGTAATAATCAACATTAGCATTACCATTTTCATGGGATGCATACGTACAGTGCTAAAAAGCATTTTAAATAGAGTCTATTACCATAACATGCCTTATATCCTGCCTTTATGGCTATATCATGGATTGTGCATTTTTTTTTCAACCAGTTTGCTTAAACTTATCTGAGAATGCACCAATTAGCCTTGTTGACCTACACAAATGGATTTCCACTTGTAGGGGCTGTGCATCATTCTGTGAGCTATTTTCTAAGCCCATAAATCTACTTTCAATTATCTTAAAGTCACTGATTTCAATGGAAAATAAAATAAAATAAAATAAAATAAAATAAAATAAAATAAAATAAAATAAAATAAAATAAAA
>JAPSGF010000041.1:1497377-1539756 GCA_035772895.1 Perdix hodgsoniae
AATAAAATAAAATAAAATAAAATAAAATAAAATAAAATAAAATAAAAGGATACTATTCATTAATGGAAATTCTCCATAGCTCTACACAGAGAAGCAGCGAGCCTTCCCAAATGTCAGTAATTTCTCCTTTGGTGAGAAATTGTAAGCAAAGTTAATGTGCATACAGCTCAATGTGGTCTTGTAGGGAGAAAAAAGATATGTAATTATTTGTTTAATATATTCATCAAAATACCTAAACATATGCAGAATTACATATATATATGTGAATATATATGTATATGTACTTATATGTAAGATATAAACATACTCGTAATATATATAAGTAAAATGGCTAATGTAACTCATTTGAAGAGTTTTTTTCCTCACTGAAATGAGAAAAAGGATGCCAAAATGTAGTTTAGCAGAGATTTTTGTGCTGCAAACACAAGACAGTAGCTATGCAAAGCACTTTGAATATATGTGACATTTCCTAATGTGAACAAATAATCAAAGCGAGATAAATCGATTTCCTCACTGGTTATGTGCAATATCCTTTGTTTTATTCACTACTAACAATTTTGTTATTAATGGCTGGGCATGTTCAGTATGCTTTTGAAGAATATATTTTAATCCCTCTGATGAACATCTATACATGGACTAAATAGGTTATTTCTACCAAGAAATCTCGTTAGTTATGACAAAAAAAAAAAAAAAGAAAGAAAAAAAAAGAACAAGAAGGGGGGGAAAAAAGGTCATTACTTACAACTTTGTGCAGTCAGGAAGAGTTCACTTCCTTTGTGTTTTACTTTTTTAATGCAATATTTCACTTCTGGGGAAAAAAATCACATTATTCTCATAAATGAAAAAAATGTATAATAATAATATACAATATACAATAAAATAAATGTATTTAATTGTAGACTAGCCTAAATGAAGCCTTTCTCTTTCATTCATTTGCACCATGATTAAAGCCTCATTTTATCAGTGGGAATACTGAACCAAAACATAACTCTGGACAGAATTCTCAGAGTTACTGGGTCACAGTTGCACAGAGTGAATCAATGAAAGTACTTTTGCTGTATAAAACACAACCTTGGTCCTAGTTCAGCTAAATAATTAAGCACGTATGTAGTATAAGCACAGACATTTTTGCTCAACTCTTCTACTCATGCTGATATTCTGTTGTTTTTAACTAGGAGTCTTATTACATATGTCTTCGGGCAGTTTGGATGAAAGCTACAGGGGAATGGTACTTGCTGTCTTTTGGTAACCTGCTTTTACAGTGCTAGTAAATAAATGATGTTTGGCAAGATGTGATGTGAGGGAAATATATTAAAACATAAAAAGCTCCTGTAAAAAAAAAAAAATCATATCAACATATTTCGCTGCCTTTGGAGAAAAAAAAGGAAGCAAAAGCAGGCAGACAGTCTGAACCACAGACTCCCCTCAGTCTCTGAAGCCCACAGACACACACTCTGTGCAAATATATGATCTTATATACAGACACACAGATACTCCTCTGCTTTCCCTTGCTGCCACACTCACTCAGAGAGGCTGTATGTAGGCTTTACACAGTAAATATGGACACTATAACATTTCTTGGCACACACAGTATTGAACATTGGCACAGAAAAAGATGAGGATGTGCAACATTATTCCTGAAGCAAGTGGTGAGTAATACATGAAGAAAAACAAAAAAACAACAATGAAAAAAACAACAATAAAACAACCATTATATTCTCTTTATGTTAATACTACTTGACACTTCCAATGGGTTCTTAAATCCAGGAAACCAGAACTTTCTCCAAGCACAATGAAAACTTCAAGACGCTCACATTTTCCTGATAAATACCATCAGTTCCACTGCACAAAATGGAAATTTGAGGAGCACAGTAGTCAGAGTAATCAGTTTCCCTCTGAGTGCAAGCAAGCAAATGGCAAGGCTGGAAATAGGGTATAGGATATTTCATATTTAATCTCATGCCTAGATGGTCTCCAGTGACTGCTTAAATGCAGATTTGAATTACTGCAGTGCACAATGGTTGCCTACTGGCAGGCAAAAGGTGCACCCAAGCAGCAGGTGATAAGTACACCATGGGCAGCAGCAGTAAGTGCAGTGAGTAGGAGGGCAGAGGAATTTTGCCAAGGGATTGGTCAATCCTTGAACCACAAAGATTCCTTTCCTCTAAAGTCCATCCTATCCTATGCCAGCCTCTAGCATGGGCTGAATGGTTAGAGAAAACACCTCTTAAGAGGCTGGAGGAAGCCAGGGAGAGAGATTGGGAAGGACAGCATCCCACATGTAGGGGCAGTTCTGCTCAATCTCCTCCCACCTAAACTGCATTACTGGTTACATACTGGACAGTAAGCTGTAAAGAGCAGATTGTACTCTGTTCCCCCTCCACACACTCTAGAAGCACCAGCTTCTGTTCACCTACTTTTATTCTTGACCTTCATATCAGGGAAGGTCATGGAGTAGATCATCTTGGATGTAATCATGAGGCATGTGTGGGACATTAAGGGGATCAGACCAAACCAGCATGGGTTCATGAAAGGCATGTCCTGCTTCATCAACATCATCTCCTTCTATGACTAGGTGACCAAACTAGTGGATGATGAAAAGGCTGTGGATTTAGTCAACCTAGACTTTAGCAAAACCTTTGACTGTCTCCCACAGTATTCTCCTGGAGAAACTGGCAGCTCATGGCTTGGGCAGGTGTATTCTTCATGGATGGTCAGGTCCGGAGAGTGGTGGTAAATGGAGTTAAATCCAGGTGACAATCCCCTACTGGTGCTCCAGGCGTCACTACAGGGCCAGCCTTGTGCATTATCTTTATTTATGATCTGGATTAGGGGACTGAGTGCAACCTCAGTAAGTTTGCAGATGACACTAAGCTGTGAGGAAGTGTTGGTATGCTTGAAGATATGAAGGATCTACAGGGGGATCTGATCAGTGGGCTGAGGACAGTTGTATGAGTTTCAACAAAACAAGACATAGTGTAGCCAGCAGGAGTAGGGAGTTGATTATTCTTCTTTAGTTGACATTGGTAAAACTGCATATCGAGTACTGAGTTCAGTTTTGGTCCCCTCACTACAAGAAAGACATTGAGGCCCTGGAGCATGCCCAAAGAAGGGCAGTGATGCTGGTGAAGGATCACTGCCACACAATTCCTGTAGTAGTTCCACAAGAACTAGGATTAATACCCACCCCTAGTCTGATATCTGGCCTACTGTAAAGGATACATTTATGTTTCAGGATAAGGCAGGTCATGATTTAGGTATCGAGACAACAGTTCTCTCATATAACATATTTGATGTTATGAAGTGGTTTTATATCTGTGGGCTTATACAGTGCTTAAAAACTGAATAAACTAGATACCATCTAAAGCTCTAAACAAGATAAACAAGAAGTACACAAATATCAGACTTTATAAGTGGCTAGTTTGTTAAAGTTAATGTATTTGTAGAGCTGTAGAGCTATAGGCTAAGTCTGCAGGGTGAGAACTAAGATGCTGCATTCTGATCAAAGCTGAGGGGTCAGCATAGGCCACATCGGAGTGTTACCGTCTGATGTCCAAGAACAATAAAGGCAAATTCTGCTATTTTGGGATTCTCCACTGAAGTCAGTTCTGTAATGCAATCAGATGCAGATTAAGCTCATAGGAGCCCTGTCACAGAGATGGGACTATGACTACTCAGACTCACACACAAGAATGCTTATTTTAAGTTTATATTGGCTTTAATTTGTTTAAGGATGAAATCCATAGTGTCAAAGAGTGTCCCAATGTCCCTCGGTGGAACAGGTGGTTAACTCCAAATTACAAGAAGTCTGCTTGAGGACTTGAGGTCAAAAGGGCTCCTAAGAGGATTTTGAATTTTTCTCATAAATGCTGAATGTTTAAATTATGGTTAAGTCATGTTTACCCGTTAATTGTGCAGTAAATAAAGCTGTGGCTTTAACCTTCTAGTCATAGCATGGCAGTGTTAATTAGGACTGAGGGACTGGCAGCCTGCCAAAGCTATGCTGTATGGGAGGTTCAGAGGTACAATTTTGTTATCAGTTAAGTTGACACGTGCTGAGCGTTATGTGGTCATACTGCATACCCAACAGATCTAGCACTAGCTTTCTCTGTTATGAAAGAGCTGCTGTTCAGAATATTTGGCTCTCAGTCAAAGTCTCCTAGTTTGAAGATTGAGTTTTTTGGGTTTTTTTTCCCCCTTCTCATTTCTATTAGTTTTTATAGATCCACTTTCCCCTTTGGGGGGAGAAAAGGGGAGCTGCACAGGGAGAAACAGAATGACTCGTGTAACAACAGTGCATGAAGCAAGGCTGTGGGGAGAAGGAAAAGAAAGTGTACAGAGATTTGACTTGCAGTTCTGTATCTATTTGCCCTTTCCCCACTACTTCTAACCTCAGTCATTTAATAATATTTGCAGCTGAGTCCTAAGATGAGCCTTGAAACTTTCCCACAAGTTGAACCTACTTCGATTCAGAAATCTGTACATGAATTAATTACCAAAGCCATCTCCTTTTAGGGTCCCAAGATGCTCCTTGGACTCTGTTTGGAAATACATTATAGAGACACTGAAAGGGCAGATAATCAGGAAGTGTAGGGAGGACAAATGTGAGAAAAACAAAGTTCATAGAATCATACCTGAAAAAATGTCTTCTAGACAGAAGAGAGAAATCTGAAGATTCTTGTGCAAACTCAGTTTTACACTTACATTTTAAATTTCTATCACTTATGCTTGCAACTTTTCTTTGCATCTCCTTTCATATAGCATGGCATTTTTCTTGTGAACTTACCACCATACTAACACATAACAATCTTGACATCCGTTAGAGTATCAAGGCAGTTATCTTATTTTCATTCCACAAATCAGATCACAAACTACAAATTCAAGGAAATTCTGAAAGAAAAAGGAATACAAATTAGTGTTTGAGGAACTATAATCTGGTGAAAAGAAGTGGCTTTATCTTGAAATAATTAAATATTTCCTCAATGATGCAATTTTTCTAGAAGCAGTAGTACCTCAGATAGTACAGTCCTGCAAACACAGGTCTAGTCTCAGGAAATACAAATTTGGTTTTCTTTCCTGATTCATTATGTGACTTTCTGCCTGTTGTCCTCCTTGTCAATATTGTTACGGAATCACAGAATGTCAGTGATTGGAAAGGACCTGAAAGATCACCTAGTCCAAACCCCCTACCAGAGTGGGAACACCTAGATTAGATCACACAGGAATGCCTCCAGGCAACTTTTGAGTGTCTCCAGAGAAGGAGACCCCACAAAATTTCTGTGCAGTCTGTTCCAGTGTTCTGTTACCCTCACCACAAAGTTTTTTCTCATATTTGTGTGGAACCTCATACGTTCCAGCTCGCACCCATTGCCCCTTGTCCTATCATTAGATGTCACTGAGAAAAGCCTGGCTCCATTCTTCTGACACTCACGCTTCACATACTTATAAACATTAATGTGGCCACCTCTCAGCCTCCTCTTCTCAGCTCCATCAGCCTTCCCTCATAAGGGAGATGCTCCACTCCCTTAACCATCTTTGTGGCTCTGTGCTGGACTCTCTCAAGCAGCTCCCTGTCCTTCTTGAACTGAGGAGCCCAGAACTGGACACAATATTCCAAACATGGTCTCACCAGGGTAGAGTGGAGGTTCTCCTCTCTCAGCCTACTACCCACCCCTCTTCTAGTACAACCTAGGTTGCATTGATCTTCTTGGTCAAGGGACTGAGCTGTTGGAGAACAGCACAGGGGAAAGGGACCTGGGGGTCCTAGTGGACAGCAGGATGACTGCGAACCAGCAGTGTGCCCCTAACCTACTGTTACTGTTTACAAAATATTGTAAAATATTTTTTACAATAACTATCAATATGACCTATATTTATTGTTTCTATATTTGTTTATAATATTTGTTTATAATATTTGTTTATAATTATCTTGTTTGTAGAATATGCAAGCAATGAAAACATTAAATCCAATTGTCCATTTTTCCATAAACACACAATTTCTGTCAGAAAAAAACCTAACAGCTCACCTGTTCTGTATTTCTGCAAAAGACATTTGCTTTCTCAATCCTCCAAAGGCAGATTACCATTATATGCATGCTGTTTGCAAGGTAATGAATGGGAGTCTATCTGGATGATTTTAAAGAAAGAAACAAAAAATGGGTATAACTTGTTGTAGAATGAAAATCATCATGTTTCTTATAGCAGGTTTCTATCCAAGCTGAAAACCCAAGCCAAAAAAAAAAAAAAAAAAAGCCAACGAAAACTACAGAATTCACATAAGAATGCTCATTGCTCCATTCAGATGAGAACATCTGCGTTAGGGATGTGGTAATATCAACAATAGAAAAACATGAATGCCTTGTGAATTCATTCAAAGTTCAAATCAACAAAATGGGCATTAAGCATCTTCCCTGGTCAAGCAACAAGGCTATTGACATAGATTAAACTAGAACAGAATGTTCTCCAGTCTGTGTATATGTTCTTAATCCACTCAGTCCTGTTGACCCAGAAACTGTAAACTGAATATTTTTTAGTTTATTGCTTTTTTTAATCATCTGTAATAGGGATATTTTGGTCTCTTTCAAGATAAAGCATGAAATCAACAACAATCTCTCTTTCTATTGTTTTATCTGTCAAGGATAACATTTTTGTAGGACAAATTTCATGGACTACTTCTCAAACTACCATAGGATCTATGCAAAGAATGAAAATCAATTTCTCATTCCCCAAGTGCATCTCCATCCATGAGTTCATTAAGTTAAAAGGCTTGAGGTGAAAGGCCTCTTTTACTTCACCCGGGTACAACTCTCATTACTTGAAAGAGATGTTCTGAAATATCTCATGTTTACATGCAGTTACACATGAGAGCTGTAGACACCACTTTAATTGGCCCCAGGACCTTGCTTTGAAATGTTGACTCACAAAGAGTATTTTGTTGAGCCGATTGTGCCATAAAAATATTAAGTGTGGCTTAAAACAGTAAAGGTTTTATTATCCTGTTCACTTCATGTCATGAAACATTGCATTAAATTGTACTGTTAAGGTATTAATTACTTATTTGTTTTATTCCTTGCTGCATTTGTGGTTATTAAAATTATTAAATGCTGTGTTATCAACACCAGTTTTAATGAAGATATTGGAAAACCAGTCAAACACAAATATATTTTAATCCATAGTATTAATCCAATTGCCTTTCCCCAGGAGATTTTTTACTGTTCTGTGATGATCATGCAGCACTGTTTTTATTTTGTGGGCACAGCCAAGAAAGTTAAATGTTTGAGAGACTAAAAACAGGGAAGCAAAAAACTGAGCAGATGTGATGCAAGCCTAAAACTCTCCCACTTCCCATACAGAAACACAGAATATGTCCACATGAACATAGACAACAAATAGCGTGATATGCCATTGCCACAGACAAAAATAAATTCTAAAACATGGGAGGCATTCCAGATTTTTGTTTTCCTTGTTTTAAACACACTACAAGACTGAAAACTATTCACAGTTCTGCAAAATAACGATGAATGTTTACTGATGTCATCTTGGAAAGATGAAATGTTTTGCACTGACACTAAATGAAACATTCCAAACTTTTATTTCAAAATAATGCTTTTTGTGTTTAGGCAGAATTTGGTAAAGAGAAGTTAAAAGTCAAACATCAGAAACTCAGTTATTTTTCAGTATCACAATAAACTGAGAAATCCATTGCTTATATATCTTGCTATCATTTTTTATTTTTTACAATTTTTAACACTATCTATCTAGAATATATCTAGAAATATCTTCATGCTGATGTGCAGATTCTCCATTTCTGAACAAATAGATCAACGAGTCATCTCTTAAAATCACTCCACATTTAACACCATCAGAAGCTGCTCAGTAGAGGATAAGAGGACCAGGAGGATTAAAAGAAAAGAAGACCACGATCCCTCTCCCCCCTCCAGAAAAGCAGATTAAGTCCTGCCCTGTGATACAGGAGGATAAGTGATTTTGCCCCGACTCCCTTTGTATTTGGCTATTTTTTCCTCAGCACCATCATGTTCTTTCCAGGAGAGGAGCCAATGTGGGCACTGAAGCTCAGTGATTTTCTTAAGCCCACATGGCTTCTCAGAAAGAGAAGGTATAAGAGAAATCAGCTCAGGCACTTCCCAGTCTGGTCACTCGTCAATGGACCTATTATCTACACAGTGCGGTTTTTAACAACTTATATGAAAGACCCATACATATTAATACACATGGCACTCAATTTATTTACCTCAAAAAGGTGAAGAGATTCAAAAATTCTGACTAGTCAGTAATTTCTGCCAAAGTAAGGAAACAAACGTGAGCTTTTCTTCCTTCTAGGTTATCTTGTTACTTCTACTGACAGCATGTATAGCTACTGACAATAAAATCTGAAAGCAACTCTGCAAAAAAAAAAAAAAAAAAAAAAAAAACACCTAGCTGAATTGTAAAAAGAATCATCTCTAATAAAAAGTGTGTATTTAATAGATCATTCCTTATGCATTGTAAAAGCACTGGAGTTGCGGAGCTGACAAGCTGCATCAAGTTTTCCATCACATTTCCATCTGTCATGTGGAGAAAGCAAGCAAGGCCTGCTATGAATAACCACGGCAGGAGTGGGCAAGCACCCAAGTGGTAACCCCTGTTTTTCCCTTCAGGGCATCCAGATCATGGAGGGTCAAGGGTTTCTCTACGTCCAGGTAGGCTGATTTCATCACACAAGCAACCTGGCTATCCCAGCACCAGTGACAGCTGACCTTGCAGAAACAGTAGGAAATGAAAGCCTCCATTCCTTTCAAATACTTCAGTCTTTTGTCTTGTGAAGTTTCTATTACCTTTCATCAAAACTGACACCTCTAATTAAGAAGAGAATAATTATATGCAAACAGAGCTAGAGCTACACCCTCAATAATCTGTAATTTAGAGTGGTTCTGTCAGATGTGACATTTGCTAACTGAATCTGTTACAGTGAGCCAGAGCAAGGCTTTTGTACTGCTGGCTGTACATACAAGTTTGGCTAATTTTACTTTACAGGTAATGGGCAACTTAAGGAAACCTGTAGAGGCTCAAAACTTTGTTATATTCCACTAGCACACACACACACAGAAAAAATTGTGAGAAGCATTTTTAAATCTGTTTCCAAGGTTAACAGCAGTGCGATTTAAAATCAGCTGTGTGTGGCTTAAGAAATAGATTAGTATCTGATGAGTATTATAAGCAGTGGTATGTTAACTGAATTAGCTTCTCAGGTTTGTACCTTCTTTTTGTATCTCCATTTCTTTCTCTCTATTTTTTTTTCCTTTTTTCTTCCCCTCTTTTTGAATACTTGTTAATTTGTTTCTTTTTTTATCCACATTTCCAAAGCTTGGATGCAGACAATCCACCAAATGATACCAAATATTATTGATGTAAATGTTGATACAGGTTGTCAGTAATTTGTCATAAACTTTGTATAATTTGAGTTGACTAAACACAAATCTGAAAACTATTTGAAATAGAAACGCGTATATACATTAAAGATTTTAAACAAACTCAATCGTTTATGAGGGAATGTTCTGCATTGGGAAGCTTTCAGAGACATTATTAGAGAAAGGCTTTTGTGTCAAATTTCTAGGGAGAACCTAGGGATGCATTTTTTAATATGCTGTTTTCTATAAATTCTATGTCTCACATCCACTAAAAATCCTAAATGATTGTGAATTTCTAAAGTTTTCAGTCAACACAGAGGTTTGAAATAGAGACACAGAATACACGCCCACAGCCACAGAAAATCTTTGGGAAATGCATATAGAGCATAAGCCATAACACTAAAAAATTCCAGTGAGATCAGCTCATCTAGTGTCAGTGAAACTAAAGCACGTCAAGATTTACTATTTAATTACGAGCATTTAGGGAGCAAACGTTTGCGTGTCTGATACTATATTTCTCAATTACTCTGATATGTTTAATATTTATAAAAATGAAATAATTCCATACACAGGAAGAACAGGGGTAAACACAAGCTAATGTAATACTTGACTGTTGTGAAGTAAGGCCACATGCAGAGGTTGAAGTTTAAAAGGATTTTAAAATTAGAAGTAGAGTTTCTGAGCCTAGCACAGAAAAACCCTGACATTTGCAGTGCTGAGAGCAGGCTATGAGAGGGATTTCTATCCTGGTTTCCCACCCAGAAAAATATATTTACTGTTCAAACATTTTGAGGCAGGCACCCATGGAAATCAACGGGAATTCTGCCACTGGTTTTAATGGGAGCAGAATCTGTCCCTATGTGTAAATATGCAGAAATACTTTTTTCCTTCGACTGTTAAAAACCACCATCACAACTGGATTGAACCTGGTTTAAACACTGACGTGGGACCTCTTTACCTCAGGAGTCTCCAATGATGTCCATCCTTAACACCACACCAGCTGCCAGTTGAAGGCTCTGAAATGCTGATTTTAATCAAAATCTTTCCTTTCAAATCTAGCTTACAGTTTACTCACAGTGCAAAAGTGCTTCTCAGCACTGGAATTTTCAGGATGCGATGCCGAGCCAAATACTGCAGGCACAGCTTGCTCATAAGACAGCAATCTTGTGGCCCACCTTGGAGGCTGTAATAGGGCTACTGTACTCAGCCTCCCACCCTTGGTGAAGCCCACTAATAACATCTGTTTTATAGCATTCACTCCTGCAACCTGCTAGTTCCTTGGCTCTCCCGCTGTCATAGAGAGGATGTGCTTTACTATGCTGCAGGTCTGGTGGAAAGTTGTCAGACTTCAAGCCAAATGTAAAAGCAGCCAGTGCTGAATAAATGACTTGAAGTGCTTTCTCCAGGGACTCCTTCCAGGTCCCAGATAGGCAGATTTGGCCAGTGTTTGTAGACAGTCTTGCTCAGAGGCAAATTAAAAACCAAAATACAGACACTGTTTGAAAAACATCGAAAGCTAGACTCAAACATCCACCATGTATTAAGACATTCTTATATAAAAATAACCACAAGGTTACAAATTCATATTTTCCTACTTGGTGAGACCAACTGCAACCAGGAATAAACCTGGATATGTGTGGGGCAGACTGCGGCACTGCCATAAGAGAAAGCATAAAACTGGAAGCTGAAAGCTGGAGGGATTAAAACAAGGCACAGTGAGACAGGCAATTGAAGGAGCAGTGGGTGGCATGGGGAGAGGCCCCACCTGCACCAGCCCCATGAGCTGCCCTGCTAAGGCAATGGAAGCCAGATGAATGCCTAGGCTTAAGCAGTTAAAGCCCAGTACGAGGGGATAGGGCAGCACAAAGTGCAGAAGAACTGTCAGTTGGTATAAGTGGAAAGGAGAAAAACTTCAAGCCAGTTTTACTTTCAGATTTTATCTTGGAGAGCAGCAGCCTCAGATAAAATCAGCTAGCCATCTCCCAAATCCTCTAGTCATCTTTTTTTTTTGTAAAAGATGTCCTGATCTTTTCAGCATTGCTATGCAAGAGTCTTATCAGCACAACTGTGCAGGAAGTGTTCTGTGACACAAAGGCTGGAATGTGCAGAAAAGTCACAAGCCAGAACATCCATCAAAATCTTGATACTGACAGACCTCAAGCTGTGACTTGAGGCCACTTGAACCATAAATGATTTTAACAGCAATTCCATCTTCTCCAGACCACGCTCTCAAGTGCTCAGTCATTCCCTAATAACATGCAGCTTGGTACTTCTCAAACCTGCACCAACTTATGCCATCATGAGAACAGCGGCAGTCAGGAATGGTTTCAAAGCAATCATGTAATCCTCACCTTAAATCATGTTTACAACTACCCCTTTCTGCAAGACAAAAAATAAGTTCAGCAGATATCTTCATAAATCTCCTTTTATATTCTTCTATTTCCCTTCACTGCTCATCCTGACCTACATCAGGATCAGATAGCACAAGTCATTTCTCTTTTTGTGTACTATGTTATCACTGCAAATATTCAGCAACTCAAAAATTAATAACTGTTTCTTCATGTTACTCCAGTTGCAACTTGGGACAAACATTGTACAAAAAAGCTAACTGTACTGGCAATATTCAGATGCAAACAATGTTGGCTCATAAAAAAAAAAAAGTGTCAACAGAGCTAAACTCTAACAACTGCAACAAAAAAGGCAGCAACAACAAAATGAGAAACAGAAACATTGCACAAGCAGGGATATCAGTGGACTGCTGCAGGATACTTCGGCAAAATTCACTGTCATGAGTTTTTGCTAATTTGGGAGCATGCAATTAAAATATGATTGTGATTACTACATTCACATCTGAAAAAGTTTAAATACAAAACTTTCATCTGTGGAAAAAACTAACTGCTCTTTGACATGGATTTTACTTCTTCTATTCAAACCTGGCACTTGGAGCCCAGAAGCTTGTCTGCTTCTTCCAGCTACATTGAATAATAAAAGACATCCCCATTTATGAATTCTGCTTCACAGGGCTTTTTCTCCCACTTCTGTGAAATTGAACCCTTTCTTTCATTATTCTCTATAATCTTTACAGAATAAAGTTAAACAAGTTCTATGGCATCCTGATAGAGCATTTTCATTTTTACTTTCCTCTTCTATTCTTACCTTTGATACCAGTGTGTTATTCACTCTTTTACCTTCAGAATTTTCAATTCATAGCAGTTAGTGCTCTTAACTACTGGCATAACAATCTGGCCCAAGAGCACTCGTCTGAAAAGGATGCACTTTAAAAGCCTGGTGGTAGCATTCATACTTGCATTGCATAATGATTACTCAAAGAAGATTGGTTTTGCCTTAAGCGGAACTGAGAACCATACAGAGATACCAAAGCAGCAGAAGAAAATAAAATGTTGGTTCCCCAGTCTCTGAAGAAATAAATTCTCAAGTTTCCTTCACCAAATGGACAAACAAATGCCAATACTACCTGGAGAATAACTTGATTTTTTTTTTATTTTTTTGATTTAGAAAACTTGAATTTTATGGATGTCCAACTACCCACTGATGACATGGAGAACAGAAAACGTTGCCAAAATTTCTAATTTAAAGTAATATTGAAGTATGAATGAGCTCACCTTTCTGATTATAACAAGAGACTGCAGGCTTCAGACCACTTTTCTTAAGAGACATAATACGATATACACAAGTTCTACTCTTCATGCATTTCTTTGTACTTGAATTGATCTTGATTGTTGAATTATCTAGTAGAAAATGATTTGGTTGTTTCATACATACATTTCCTTACAGAAAGATCAGCTGAGTATATTTCTCAGCACATATGACAGACCTGCTTACTCTCACCTTCATGCTCTTCATTCTTTCTTCTACTTGCTTCTGGGACAAATATTTTGCAAAATTTTCCATCTTCATCTAGCTTTCTTACTGCTGCTAGCATTTACTTTTTGTATATCATCTCATCTAGAGGAGCCAAAATCATTCTGAAACTTAAGAGCTTCCCAAAGTTCTACTACTGCCTTGATGTCGACAGTGGTTTACACATTAACTTTAGCCTTCAGCTTATTATTTTCCCGTATTTGATCCCAGCCATACTGATTACATTCAGATATAGCTGAATTACAGAAGTGCTGAGAAGCACAAATAACTTCTCTAATACTTTGTGTCACTGCTGCCTTCTCGGTGTGGCATCTTCTTGTATATATCCTAGAGCTATGTGTCTACTTGAGAAGCTGTTATCATAGTAATGTTTGGAATACTTTTCATTTTGTCTTTACTCTTCATCACTATTTTCATCCATGCAGCAATCCTATTTTGTGTGTGTTACTGTCCCTATGACACTGAAATAGCAAAACAAAGAGTATATACCTCCATGACTTAACAGAATCTCTCTAAAACACTAAACATCTCAAAGTTAAAATCCTATTTTTTTTTTTAGGTTTTTATAGAACATATTGCTTGTACAATTATTATAAATGCTTTCCCATTACCTGGATTTGGGCATAATTTGAAATGTGCCATAAATATTACTATGGAAAAAATATCCCCGAATTTGGTTTCCAAGCTGATATTCAATATAAGTCAATTTACATCTACCATTGAGACAGTATTTGCCTACTCTAAAATGCTTGCTATTAAGTGGGAAGTTAAATTCTGACAAACACCATCACAGCTTCACTACAACGTAGTTCTTGCAGGAGAGGTTGTCCGGAACAACAAATAATCTGTGAAAATGTGTTACCTTTATCTTCCTTACAGTGATTTTTCCAAATTATAAGGAAAAAAATAAATAAAAAATTCTCAAACTTTAGTTCATAAAAAAGTCTGCAAGCAATTGAAGTTGCAACGAGAATTTCTTCATGTGCTTACTCAGAGACAAATTTCTTAAAAGGTTACAGATGAAAGTCCTTTCTTCAAGAAATTGTCAGAGGTTATAGTCAGCTCTGGGATACCTTTATTATTGAAAAGAGGTGCCAAGGTTTATTATTTCATATGTTGTCACAAGCAGTTCAAAATCATGCAGTTCAGTTCACATTAAAGCAAGCTAGTAAGGCGTTAAAAAAACTGACAAGGATGTCAAAGCTCAGGGATATGCTCCTGGCTCATTGGAAGCACTTTCAAATTGCACAGCATCAGAAAGAACAAGTGCTGGAGGCAAAAGCACGAATGAGAATAAGCACAAAAGTTAAACAGAATATGACCACGTATGTGTGCATTATTTTGTGTCTTAAAGGAACACAGGTATTACAAGCCTGTGATCGCACCATAATAAAGTTGCAGGCAAACACATCATATTTTTGCCAGTTATCTGTGGTCTCTGGAATATTGTGACTGTATGGGAAAATGAAAGTCAATCTCCCATCTTTGACAGCTAAAAAGAGCTGACCTTCTCTGAATTTCCTTTGACAACTCTACAGTCCATAAATAAATACACTTCATGAAATTCCTGTATCTTTAGCTAAGGAAAATCAAATTCCTCATTTTAAGAGGTGAATTGGGCATGTAGGACAGAGAGAATAGACATACAGTTAAAAACAGGATATAGCTGCAAAACAGATAACACTAGTACCAAAATACCAACAATGCATTGCCTTGAGAACATACGATATGATAGGCCAGGTTATACTCTGATTAGCAAATCTGTACCTTGCAATTAGCAGCATATGTTAGTGCAGACTGCATCTCCTTGCACAGGAAATTATTACAGCTAATGCAAAGCCTAAGAAAAGGTTTTTCCATCATGATGCTGCACAGATATAAAATTGAAATAAGCTCACCATAGATTTTTATTTCATAAATAACCAGAACAAACCCTTTTAACTCAGACAAACCCACATATTTATTCTAGATAACAGGCTCTTTCAGTAATGATGCACCACTACTGCAAAAGCAGTAGCAACACCTAGCATCAACTTCCCCCTTATCCCTGGGGAAGTCTACATCTGTGTTGGAATAAGTTAGATAACTAAATATTTACTGAAGGAAATGTATTATATGATAAATGTTTATAGAGTGCATAGTATGTGTTTTCAAAAGCAGCACATTTAAACTGTGGAGTAGGTGCATAGGTTTTATCCTAAGTGTATGAGTTTTATTTTTGGAAATGTTCCTAAACGACACAAAATATGACTTTTTATAACAACTGATAGATGAGTTTCTGTCAAAACTACATGTAGAGTTGAAAGCTAATTTGGGACAGAGTATACAGACTGCTCCAAAAGCAACGTCTTCTATTTCATTATGTTGGTCCAGAGGCAGATGTTAATGGTAGAGCAGCAGATATTCCCACCAGAATTGTTACTTTTTGTTGTTGTACTGTGCTACACTGTGAGCACAGTGAGGTGGTGTGTGGTGTGTTTCAGCAGTGGTGACAGTGATGTGAAAGACAAACCATGTTCCAGACAACCATGCAGGCTTTTATAAGTTTGGCATGCAGGCTCTTGTTCATCGCTGGCAAAAATGCAAATCTAAACATGGAGAACATGTTGAAAAGAAATGTTACGTAGTTGAGAATTTGCTCTATCAAATAATGTTGTGCACTTTGTATCTGTTGCAATTTTCATGGAAATTAAAAGGAGGTATTACTTTTGGAGGGACCTACACACATACGTCACTAAGAAATCATTAAATCCATCTTACTTAGGGTGTAGAGCCATATAAAATTTGATAATTTACATTTTATTTTTCAAATGATAAGATTATTTTAGTTTCTCTGTATTTTTACATGCTGAAACTGTCTAGTTTGTAATTATGCAATCAAAATCAGATCAAGTCAGAGTAGCTTTTTGGAAAAGGGAGTTACAGATCTCTTTTAGAATAAACTTCTAAATTTAAAGGAAAAGCTTTGCAGAGATAACAGTGTAAGAAAGATTTTTGGAGTAACAGCCTGCTTAAATGTGTGTAAAATCTCATTTGTATACACAAATACAGACCAAATTAACCAGCAATGAACTACAACTTTCCTTCAGACCATCAGCAGCTGGACTGACGAAGCTCTCAAAGATTCTGCCACAAATCGTACCTTGGCAGCATGGCCAACCAGAGCTGGCTGAACCTTGTGCAGAAAAGAGGAATTCCACTCTTAGCTTCAGTTTGCTGTTACTATTAATGAAGAATAATTCCTTTCTGGGCTTGAAGAGTAGCAGTTATTCGATTGCTAAATAAATAAATAAATAAATAAATAAATGCAATCTATTTGACACAGCACGGATGAAGTCAGCTACCCAGAACAAGCCCACTGTGACATACTCACAGGGTTGTAGGAACGGAAATAATCTCTGCCTCTCCAATCTAGCCACTTCAGGAAATCATGGCATAAAATAATTCACAAAGAGACTTCTGCTGTGAAGTTCTTACTGTTTCTTTAGTTTCTTCACAGGTATGTTGTGCACGTACCTGTACACAACATGGAGAACTGTGATGGTAAAGCCACTGAAATGGTAAAGCCAAGAAAACCAAATAACACTTCATATTATTCTTCAACTGCCAACTCTTCATAGCATACCATCAGTTAAATAAATTTTACAGTTGACAGTTCAGAGAATCCAAGAGCATTATACCACATGACATCAAAACTGATATTAGCTCTACAAATCTGATATACAATTGAATATATTTTTTTTTTCCAACAGAAGGTTATATTTTAAATGAATGATGGTTAAAAGTGCGGTAAAGAAATTGGGTCCTAACTGTTCCCAGTTGCTGTTGTCAGAACATAATGGAGAGATGGAAGTCCAAGGCTGCCCCCGCTCCCAAAAATGATCTACAACATGCACAAAATTTCCCTGCCATGGAAAAAATTAGGGGATGAAAGAAGAAAGAGAAGGGTGAAGAAGGAAAAGACATCTGTTAAAATCTGATAAAGGAAACTTTAGTTTAAACAAAGTAAAGAAACTAATTGAGAGAGGACCAGACTCAGAGGACACAGCATTAAAAAATCATTTGAATACTGTAATAGCTGAAAAAGATTTAGAGAAAACCTACACACAAAAAAAGTGTGCATCTGAAAACAAAATCTTCTTTATCACAGTATTGTGCAGATAATTTACAGAAACAGCTACTTCTGTTTCTCTACCTGTCTCTTCAGCTGAATATGTACTCCCTTTATTGCTTAGCTGAATGCTTCACTACATCAATACTGAGTTGTTTTCCTATGTAATACTACTTCTGTTTACTGATTGCTACTCAGTAGCTCTTAATATGCACATACAATATATTTTGCAATCTCTTATCTATATGTATTTTGATCAATACATTGAACAAAAACTATGGAGACTTGGGCTGAAAGAAATGCTCTTCCACCCTGGAAGGGTGGCAAGTCCCTTACTGTTTTAGTCCAGGTAACGTGGGTTGAGGGAGACTACCCAACTGAGTATTTTCCATTGAGCAAATAAGTGTTTTGCCACTAGTGTTTTCAATGTCGTAGAGCATTCATGATAGGATGGCACTGAATCTGTGTCAATTGAGCTG
Organism: Perdix hodgsoniae; assembly: GCA_035772895.1. Classification (NCBI taxonomy): domain Eukaryota; kingdom Metazoa; phylum Chordata; class Aves; order Galliformes; family Phasianidae; genus Perdix; species Perdix hodgsoniae. Next base: position 1,515,257 of record JAPSGF010000041.1, read on the forward strand.
TACCCACACTGGGACACTAAAAATAATGGCATACGCTGTAATCCAGTTCACATTTTCCTGGCATCAAAACATGTCCTAGATCTCTGACTTCATTTGGTGCTAAAGTGTAAATGCATCTTAACTTGATAAAAAGACAGTTAAGTTTTACTATTCCAGTGCACCACTCATGCTTGCTATGGAGTCTGGAAGTCAAATCCTGAACTTGCTCTCTCTGAAAAAAAAATAATCTTAAAAATGCTTTTAAGACCTCCCACAGAACTCAGGAAAGAATTAATGGGCTGCTGAGTTCCTAATATGTCCCACCCTATGGCACCCGAAGCAAGCAGTTGCTAGATCGACAGAGTGAGTACCCAGCTTTAGCTGAATGGCCTGAAGCCAAGAGGGACTGCACCCTATTAAAATCTCCCTGTGGTGAAGGCCTGACTGAAAACAAGTGATTTTTCAGGCTGTTAGTGACTTAGGGTCCTTGCTTCCACGTGGGAGGGAAGTATTACCTTGTTTGTTTGTTTGCTTTTAACTTCTATTTACCATTGGAAGAGAATCAGCAGAGCGCTGGACCCAGAAGAGGTGAAAGAATTTATGTTCTTCTGAGTTTATTTTGGATATCAGGGGACATACATAGAGTGGAACTTCTCATGAAAAGCTTCTGGCAAACATGATTATGGACTTGAAGGTGTTGAAATGAAGATGGATCAGGTGAGAATCCACACAGAAACAATTTCAGAGTTCCTACTGCATTACAAGGAGCGTCCCACAGGGTTCCATCTTGGGGCTGGTACTCTTTATCATCTTTACCAGTGACAGAGATGACAGGATTGCAATTCTGTTGATTACAAACAAGTCTGTTGATTACACCAAGCTAAGTGGTGTGTTTGATACATCAGAAGGAAGGAATACCATCCAGAGAGACCTAGATAAACTTGAAAGGTGGGCCTTTGTGAACTGCAGGGGTGGGGAAGTGCTGAAACAGCTTGCCCATAGAGCTTGTGGGTGCCCCATTCCTGAAGGTCTTTAAGGCCAAGTTTGATGGAGCTCTGGACAACCTGATCTAACACTTTATCTAACAGCTGGAAATCCTGTCTTTGGCAGAGGGGTTGAAATTTGATGATCCTTGAGCTCCCATCCAACCCAAGCCATTCTATGATTATACTACTTAGAAAAGGGATGTTCTAGGGGCATTATGGCCACACTGATTAACAACAATCATTCCTTAACAGTGAAAATAGTCTCTATAACTAATCTTGAATAGCAAGTTCTACACAGCTACTCACTTTCCTTAATGAAATAACAGTGCCAGTAAAGCCCATGCCCTACTCTTCACCGATAGATACAAATATAGCAGGTTGTAGGACAGAGGGAAATACTCTCGTTTCATGAGCTGTTCAATAAATATAAAAGCACAGACCTGAAGTGGGTTGCTCTCAAACTGTTCATGGAGCTGTTCTGCATTGCATGGTTATCTGCCAAAATTCCAATTCTTCTGCAAATAAAACTTTTGCATCCATATATTGACTACATAAAACAGAAATGATGGGTCTCTGTTCCACTCAACATCTTGTAGTGTACTGAAGTGTTGTAGCACTTGACAGATCCAACTACCTATACACAAGATTTTTTTCCATTTATTTTATCAAAGAGACATTGCAGAAAGAAAAAAAGAAAACCTCATAGCATTGTAATCTAAAATAAAACATGTTCACCAGATATTCCCAGGGAAACATAATTTTCCTGAATATTTAGAACCAGTATATTTGAAAGACTTGTGTGAACAGAGGTAAGACAACACACAATGCAGATGGGGCATATCGGAGATCACACTGTAAGAAAATTCTCCAAGTCTTCAGTCTATGCCTCTTCTTTTCTCAGCCAACTGCACAATTAGCATCTTTTTAGAGTCTTTCAGAATTGATTCATTCACTGAAATTTGTGCCAAATTCAAAGCTGGTTCTTATTTACTACAATCAAAAGGCTTTAGATCCAGATCTATTAAAAATATAAAAACATAAAATAAAAAAGTCCATTGTGCATTCGCTCCTAGATATACAATAGGGCTTCTGTAATTCCTGTCACATATACCATTATTACATGTGTTAAGAGATAGTATGTCATGAAAAATCATAAATGTCACTCAAAGAGATATACTGAAGCAGGTTTCTGGACCTGCTAAGGAAGCAGTTCTGATAAGAGATCATATTCCCAAGAACAGTGTATTCTTACCTCATCACTAACATTTTCTTTTAAATGTACATATGCCTTACCAGAAGTTATTGTGGCTGCAGGAGGAGAGAGCAGAAGAGGGAAAAGGGAGTTGTTATTTTAAAAGCATTTAAAACTTCTTCTACTTGCTTCCACATTTGAAAATTGCTTATGCCTGGAGGTTAGAGAACGGCTATTCATACGCATCTGTTTTCTGACTTCATATTCATCCCCACCACTCCAAATCATGTTTTTATGGGCTTCAGAGCAGTTATGAGTTGCTAATTTAGAACAGCAAAATACATATTTCAGATGACAAAGTTCTGGTCTTCACAATAAATCAGGGCCTTACATGTTAAAGGGCAAAATTTCCCTTGCATTTACTAAAATGACAATAGAATGCTATACCAGACATACATAGTAAGCCCAGCAGAAAAAAGAAAACTACAGTAAAAATTCCCAAAGATGAAAACAGAGTACCTTCGATATCACTTCCAAATGGCTGACTGCTAATAGATTTTCTGATCTCAATAATAGTGTAAATAATGAAATTAGACCAAATTCCAAGGGAGAATAAGTAACATCACTTCTTTACATTTCAAGCCACAGTGGCTGAAGTATTCTTGTAGAACAACAGATAAGATTCTACTACCTTTACTCTGCATAAATCCCTTTTACTATGACCATTCACTAACATATTCAGGATTCTAAATAATTGTGTTTCAAATCATGACAAATAAAAGCTAACCAGAAAGTTTATAGGTTAAGTCATTTTTAAGATGTGAGAAGTTAAAGTTAGAAAGATTCCTGGAAGGAGGATATTAGATTATACCAAAAGCTACATAGCATTTATGAGTAAGATGCAGAGGAACTTTTTATATTTACAGAAATCTTGAACAAGAGGGGCTAGAAATAATTCAGAAACAGACAGAAGCTTACAACATGTAGAAAGTTGACAGTTTCATAAGAAATCTTATGTCAGCAGTGATTTGTGGACTGACAATATATCTTAATTCAAAATTGAGTATTCCAGTATAGTAGAAGCGCTGAATTTGAGGTTTGCCCTGGTAAAGTACTTCTCCAGCCACAATGGCTGGGTAAAATCTTCATAGGCAAATACTGGTGGAGCAGAATAAACTATTTAATTTTGGAAAATTATTTATAAAGGGTATCTTATCATAAAGGCATACCCTTAGAAACATCTGGAAAATCTCAGACAGTGGAAAATGAACAATGAATCAAATAATGACAAATTCCAAACAGAATATGAAGTGAGTGAGTGAGGGATAGAGGATTCAGAGTTTGCATTTACTGTTAAATCTAAGGTAATGGTATAAGTACCAAACAGAGAATGCTCAAGAGCTGAACACCTTTCTCTCCTATCAAAGCTTGTATTAGTTGAAAATATACAGAAAATAACTGGATACTCAAAAACTGCATGTTTTCTAATCTGCCTTCCACAAGAACGAGACAGTAATTGCAGTGATTCATTTTCTTTTTATAAAAAGATGAACAGTCTGTATTTCAGTAATGAAAGTCTTCTAATTAAAATACAGAAACTGAAACTTACATAGAAAATACTGACATACTTAGGACATTATACATGTTATTGATAATAGCAATTGGCTTCAGAAAAAAAAAATCATAAAGAGTGCATAATTGGGATAACAAGTTAAAAATGTGGATGCATTACCTAATTACCCAAGTAGTTCACAAAATCCATCCTTCCTTTGGTGAAAAAAAGACATTATTACACAAAAACAGACTCAAAGTTGATTAGAGAGAGAAAACACTGAGAATGTTAGTACTGTAGAGAAAAATATTTAACTATTCTTTATCTCTTTTACTCGTGTTCATAAGTAGGTATAGGGAGCCACCCTTTGGTCATTTTCGTAAATGCAAAATCAATGCAGCATACTATGGATGCTGACAGTTTCACCCTTAAAGGACTTTTGCTGACTCCTTTTAAGTTCACTGGTAACACTGACAAGTATCCCGGGGATTGTCACTGATTTAACATCGTTTACAGTATATACCTTATCTTATTGGGGTGATCGTGATGATAAATCTCTGCTCTTGTAGGTCTTCGAGCATGTTGTACACTATCATCACTGCACTCTGTGATTTTCACTCTCACATTGATATAGGTCAATTTCCACACATTCTGAATCTGCAGTGTTTCTCACTAAAATGATGATTAAATGAAAAAATAATAAAAAAAAATGTAGCTTAGTAGACTTAACTTTTGAGAGCCAATAATTGAATAAATGAAAAAAAATACGAGTTACAAATCACTTTTTCATCTCAGTGACCGATAGACATAGATCAGCAAAAAAGAGACTAACAAAAAGAAAAGGCTAACAAAGCATTATCACATGATTTCATCTAAACAGTCTGGACTCTGATGTAGGACAAAACTCTCAAAGAATGGAAAAAAATATTCAGGCAAAGAAAGTTCAGCTGACAGGGCAGAAAGAGAAATCTATGGAAATTGGCCAGGGAGATTAAACTTAAGCTCCACATAACTCTTATTTCACATTGAAAACCACAAACCATTCCTGGAAAGGAAGAAACTATTATGTTCTCTCTTCTGCTTGATGTGAGCAACCTTTCTAAACACTTCTCTATTTTATGGGAAGGGACTAAAGTTCCCAGAGTTTTCCATTTACCTTTCCCTCAGGACTTAGAGGCTGTTGTTCTTCCTGTTATTCTTTCTTTCAACTTGGGATCATCCTTTACTATAGTCAGCTTTTACTGGCTAGTATCAAGCCGACTCAGTCCACAAAGATGAAAAGTGGATATGCAAGCACTGGATAACCAAGCCATGGCAGGAAAGCAGCACTTCTAAATTTGGATACAGTCTTGAGAACACCAACTCTAAGAAACTTAGGCAAACTGTAAGCTAGTAGGTGACAGAAACAAAAGAAACAGATAGGAAGTAGCCATCAGTTCAAAATGAAGATAATTAGCAGAGACCAAAATGAGGTTACCAGTTGTCTTATATCTTGCTACTTTCTATCAAACAATTTTAATAACCAAGTAAATAGTAACTACAGGCAGGATATTTGTTCTTTTTCACACCTTCAAGAGATCTCACCAACACTGCCACATCACAAAAACCATGTGTCCCCCATGATCAGCATTCCTACTCACGTGTTATCTTATGGAATGAAGACACAAGCAGGTAGAACAATCTCTCCAAGGCCACGTGGTAAGTTAGAATGTGGATATCAGGATAACACCGAAGAATTTCATAGCTGGTAAGATCACAAAGACCGTTGCTCTACACTTCAACTGTTGTTTTTCAGAAGAATCATTTCTGTCTATAAGATAGGACTTCTTCCCCCACCAAGAAAGCAAACACAGCACACTGAACATTTCCACTGGCTAAAAAGCAGCTTTTAAACTACTCACTGCTAGCAACTCTAAACCATTTTTCCTTGGCCAGAAGGGCAGAAACTGTTCAGCAGTGTCTTATGTGGAATATTAAAATGTTGGAAAGTTTTCTTCTTCTTTCTTCTTCCTTCTTATTTCTAAGAAGGGCAAAGGACAGCCATTACAGGTAGGATTTTTCTCCTGATTTACAAGGAATATCCATTACATATTTTTCTGTAATTAATTTTGCTTAAAAAATATATTTATTTCAGCCCGTAGTTATACAGTCCACTTAGCTTAATTAGTTTCATACTAATTGATTCAACACCAGTTTTGATTTGCAACTGTAGCACAGTTAATTGTCATTATTGAAAAATTTGCTGCACAGACTGATGAGACTTCTCAGACTCCTCAGACTGCACAGCCGGATTGCATTTACAATCTGAGCTGTTTTCTTTTCTACTTTTGAGCAGGTTCTCCATATTTCTGCATGGTCACCTAATTATCAGAAGCTGAAACCAACACATATATAATTCCAATCTCAGCAGGCCTCTCATGAAAAGGACCACTTGAAAAAGCACCATATCACAGCTTTTATAATAATGCCTGCTCTACAAAATGGATATGCTTAAAAGGATTAGACATACTAAACAGAAGATCTGGAAATGCGAGTTCTTCACAGATAATTTGCCAAGTGAGAGAATGCCACAACTCAAATATGATTTCCTCCACCACTGTTAATCTGAATTTACTAATGGATTATAGTTAGGTAGCATACATGGAAATGAAAAGGAAGTAAAACAATGTGGATAATTTATAAGCACTGTTACATTGTTTGGTTATATTTATTCTAAAACACTTATAAAAGTTAAAAACAAATCACTTAAGGATTTTAGGAAAGTCACCCTATTTCTTCATTGCAGAAAAGCTATTGTTTGGTCTGATGCAACTGCTGTAGCACAGCTGCCGCTCAGTGCATGTGGTTTTCAAAGGGAATGAAAACTATAATAAATAAACAAAGGCTAAAACTTGTGAAATTCATGCATACAGATGAATGGCAGACACTATTTGGGGCTGAAGCATAACATACTCTGCCAAACTGCAAAAATTCCACCCAGAAGGTTAATTCTGGATATTCAAAGTACCTCACTTATTGTCCACACTAGATAAATAGAGTTTCCTGGAATTTTCTATTTGGGTTGCTATATATGATCAGAAGCATCAAAATTATGCATCTAAGCTCAGAATGTGAGAGAGACAGTTGTCTGATAGTTCTTTTAGCGACAATTTAATTTAAGACCATGGAAAAGATGGGAGTTAAAAGAGCCTTGAGGGAGCCATTAAAGTCTTTTCCTTGTCTGCACAACAAGCATTCATTTTCAAAAGTCAATTCAGATTCCTGAATTTTAAAAGGGGAAAAAAATATCTCCCTTTAATAGGAGCACATTCAAGTGAATAAAATCTCATCATTTCGAGAAAGAGCTGGCACAAAATCAACATCAGTGCAATCTGTTCAATATACGCCTAATCTGGTTCTCTCTTTCCCAAAGGCTGCAGTTGTGAAACCTTCCCTTGATAACAACCAAGACATTCAGGAGGAAGGAAATTGTCAGCTCCAAAAGAGTCTCAAGCAATGTGCAGAAACTAGGAAACACAAATGAGAATCTACGGTGACTATTCCCTTATGTTCTTTAGAGGAACTAACAACTTTAGATAGCAAGCTGGTTGTATCTACTAGGCTACTGGTAAAACAAGGAAGTCAACATCCACATACACCTGCGAGAGCTGGTGTCATAAGGAAGTTGTTTACAAAAATGAACCCTCCCACATCACATGATTCAATCTTCTCTTTAGCCCTAGGTGACCGTTATCAAGCAGTAAGTGCCTGGTGCAGATTCACCGCAGTGTATATTCATGTATATCTTCCTACAATGCAGCTTGCTGCTAACATCTGCTTCTTTGTTTCTGTAAGTTGATTTTTAATATTCAGCACTGCAGAAAACAGGATAACTAAAACTGAAAATCTGGAAGATGAATGAACTCCTTCATTCAAATTTGCAGACTTTTTACCTCTGTCATACTGGCAACCATAAATTCTGCTAACTGCCATTAAAGCAGCATCTAAAATCCAGACAGAAACTTTCAGTTTCCAGGTAATTCTTCCCAGTCCCTTGTGAAACATTTTATGACAAAAAAATTTAGGGGATGTTTCTTGGTGATACCTACTTGCAGGAACCCTTGAAACTCTTACTTGTGACTGTAGAAGAGAGAATACCATGAGAGTGTAAGCAATTTTAAACACCAGGCATTCAATAGAAAACAGTTTATAAAAATTATATTAAAAATTGTATTATAAATTGTATTATAAATTGTATTAAAAAATTCCTTTTTTGATTTCTCTTTTGTATAGTATTTTACATAGTATTTATGTTATTGAATTATATTCACTTTGACCATGTATACTCTCTCTTCTGTGTTGTCTATAATGACGGATAATAAAATGAAAATAATCAGTTTTGCTTTTGGAACTATATCCTTCATTAGTTACCAACATAAAAATTTATGTTCAAGTTGTAAACAATATTTGGTGAAATTTAAATACAAAATAAAAGAAAATTAAACTGAAACCTTAGAACTGTTTATAGAACCATTGCTCTTAATAATGGATTTTGAAACTTTTTAAAGAAAAGAATCAGTATTTTATGCCTATGTTATGCAACAACGTTACATTCTGAAACTGGAATTACTTAGAGGGAGTAATATTTCTTCTGAGAATGATTAATGAGCTGCAAAGAAAAACCTGATGCCATTACACATCTCATACATCAGGCAAATACATAGAACAGATCAGCATGTTTTGTCCAAAGGCTGGAAAGCGTCTTAGTGACTCCCAACTGTCTGTAAATATATTATACTTCAGAAAAACACGGTGCTCCAAGCTCGTAGATAAAGTAATATCCCTACTCAATATATAAACTCCATCGTTGTGCAGAGTGCAAGTCAAGTTAAGACCCGACTTTGATGTGTTCTCCTTGAGGTAGAGCCATTCTTTGGTAGCAGTGTTGTAAGACTGCACAGTTAACACATCTTCACTTTGGCTGGATTTTTGGTTTGTTCCAAGTTCATGAATACAACCTCCTACTAGATAGATTGTTTCTTCAACAGAGACCATCTGTTGTTTACGAACATGGACATCACAGAGTTCAAAGTTGGTCCAAGAATCAGAAGCAGGACAGTATTGCAAGATGTTCATATTCCTGTCTGAAATAGAGGAGAGAGATTTACAAATAAATAAATGGCACTTATGGAGGAGCATTCTTTCTGTTTATGAACTGTATTAGCCATTATTATAGACAGTGCAAAAGGGTATGTGACAGGGAAGAAATAGATTACTGAGAACTCTGACTTTTTGCTCCCAGTGATAAAGCTAGAACATTTTATTCTATCATAGCAGGAAAAATTTAGCTGCTGCTCTCCTATTAAATGATACAAATGATCTGGGAATCTAGATTTTAGCATAATTCCTAGCTATTACCTAATAATTGTGATTTTGTCTCTGATTGATATACAAGATATTTTTAATGAAAAGGTAAATTGAACAATACTCTGCTTGGTGATCACAGATAAATCAAATTATCATGATAACTGTATTCTTCATTAATAGCTGTCGAAGGATTATTTATCATCCAAGCTTAACTTTGCATTTCAATCCACAAATCAAAGTTTTAGGGAATAACATTCATAAAGGCAGCCACATTCCGTCAAGTGGCATAGATAACCTAAGGGCTCATTTGCAGTCCCTCGAAGAGAGAAATACACAAAGTCAAAATCATTTAAAGACCAGGAAATCCCTGCAACAGTATCAAATAGAAGTAGAGAGAAAAGCTGAAGCCCCATCTCTGCTTCAGCTACAACTCAGTGGATGTGTTTGAAACACTGTTATTCTGCGAAATTGTTACACTACCTCCCTGATTTACGGCACAGGAGACCAGGGCAGCGTCCCCATTGAAGGCTACACTAAATTAACAAAGAATGCGCTTGAGCTTTTAGCTAGTAAATTCAGTTTCAACCTCTGGAGACCAGAACTTAAATACAAACCCAAGTGACAAGTGGTAACAGGCTTGCAGACTCAAGTTTGGTTTTTCAATAAAATCTGCTCCGTATTACAAATCTATTCTACATGATGATCTCCAGATGAACTCCCAAGTGGAACAGCAGATGGTGACACACTAACAAGTTATGTAAGAAGACAGGTATAGATAGCTATAAATATAAGTGGATTGTCATAAATGATGTTCACAAGCAGCATAGCTTTGGAGGTGCTGCTATAGCATTTTCTTGCACTGTAATGACTTTTGGTCATTGCTTATTACTCATCTTCCTGTACACTTAATCCACATTAAATAAATTAAAAATTAGGAAACATATTAGCAGTGCCGTATAAAAACGCTGCTCAAAACTCCACATATAAATGATCGTTGCCTATAAACAACAAATAATTCCCTGACTCAATAGGGGGGCAAAAACAATAAAAAAAAATCCCAACGTTCCTGGAAACATTACGTTTCCATGTCTTTCCATATCAGTAAACTTCGGAGGAAAAAGAAAAGTATGCTACTGTTTGAGACAAGGCACATGAAATGGAAGCCTATTGTGACGTAGCCCTCATTTACTCAGTACAAAGACCAAGGTTTTTTTTTTATATGCACAGGAAAACAAAAGCAACAACAACAAAAGAACAACCTTGAAATGCTATATGATATATGAACTATAACAAACATGAAAAACACAGTATAGACTTTTTAATATTTTTTCCACAAAGGTCTACCTGTTGAGACCTTTCTTTCTACTATATGACCAAAATCTAACAGGAGGAGGACTAACCTGGATTCTGAAGTGCCAATTGGTCTATTTTACTGGAAGAGCAGAGCTGCAGGTTCAAATACCAGTTAGTCATATGGGAAATTAAAGACAGCTATCCAGTTCTCAAGTACTTATGTTTGGCATGTAGAATTACAGCTCCTAGGTATAGCCTGTGAAAAAACCCACAGCCTGATGCCAGAATGACAGAACAAAATTTTTTTTTTATTTCATTTCATGGGTTTGTTTCATTACACCAGTTGAAAATAATAATAAAAAAAGAGCTTTCTACCTCGTGTAGTGTATCCTCCAATAACGTAAATCTTGCCTTTGCACTCACAAGCTGAGAATTCTGCAAGAGGATTTGGCATGGATGCCACAAAATTCCACCAGTCATTTTCCGGGTTATAGCACTCCACGTTGGAAAGGGATTGACCACCAATGGCATAGAGCTTTCCATTTACAGCCAACAGCTTGAAATTTGACCTGAAAGACAGAGATTGCAGCACTGAAATAGGTTAAACAAATGTACAGAAGAACATAAGAAACATTTTCCCCAATCAGGCTCCAACACATTTATCATCACATCATATCAATTCATATATTACAGAATCTGAAGTGCCCAGTGCATGTCCAAAATTCTGTAATTATACTTTAAATATTCAGGACAGCAAACAGTGACATTTTAATATAAATGATGTTGATGCTGAGACTAATTAATATTTTATTTTGGATTTCACTATGTGGCAGTTTGAACTGTAAATGTTTTGTTAATCTGTTTGGTAGATGACTCATTTTTAATACTGAAGTACATTTTACTGAAGTACCCTTAGTACAAACAAATATATTATGTATACACACAGTCAAGAAGATTATTTCAGTCAAAATTACTGAAATTTCAAACAAGACTATCAAGTGTAGGAATGCGTACACATCCTAGTCTGTTACACAGTCTCTTTAATAACTTCAATAAATAGAAATGTATGAATTACATTCTGCAATAGACCAAAAAAAAAAAAAAGAGAAACTTCTGTACCTCATTTAGCATTGATTTAGACTGCTAAAGATACCATCTATCCCAAAGAAGCAAGATGTACCTGTATGTTCCATTCATAGCTGAACAAAATACACCGCACTCCATAGTCAATAATCTGTTTTTATTTCTTATTCTACTCAATTATGCTGTTATATTTTATACCTAACTAAGGGTAACTACCCAGTTACTGAAGTGCAAGAAGCCTTACATCTCACAGTTTTAAGACAAAACAGAAATAAGTAGTCTGTGGATAGCAGAATGCAAGTGTGGTGTATCTGAAGTTCAATCTGTTCCCTCTGGCTATTGAAGATGGTCTAATAAAGCCTCTCTCTCTTCAGAAACAGTCCTACTTACAAGTTAATGCCATCATCTAAGCAAGATTATTCCTTATATACTGCCCATTTCAAACCAAATCCATGAGATTTTACCACACAGTATCCTGATTAACTAAGTGTGTGAAAGTCATTGGTGTGCAACAGATTAACACAAAAACAAATGGGGAACTGCATTATATCTGTAAATCTGTGATGCTTTAGCACTGCACTGGCCTGCTGAGCTGTAAAGTAAATTTCATTCCCCACAAATCCAAGATTAAAAACTTACCAAGCAGTTTTGCAGGGCTTTATCTGGACAAAACATACCTTTAGCTGCAGACTGCTCTGCAACTTCTTTTCATTAAATGCATTCGGGAAAAGAAAAATTGTTTCCAGATGGAATAATTCTGTTCCTGTCATCCTGATAAAGCTTTGAAAACTAAAATGCTTCTTTGAAGGAATTAATTGCTTTTTATTTTTTTCTATTTTTTCTATTTTTTATTTTTTTTAACTGATATTTACGATTCAGTCACACTGTTCACTGTACAAGAATTGTTTTCCATATTAAAGAATTCAGAAAAATATGGTCATCAATAGTGGGCATGAAATGAAGATAATCACTTCAAAAACAATTATTTTTAAAGAAATCTATCTCTTGTAAGACTTACAGTGGAGAAAAAAAAGTCCATAAATAGCAAAGACAGAAAAGAACAAACAAACCACCACCAACAACAACCCAAACATAGTAAAACTTCATTTTCCAAACATCCTTTAATATCAACATTAGAAAGTCTGCAACTTTCTGCCTATGATGGAGATGGTACAGGGTTTTTGGCTTACAAAATGAGTTCATACATACAGAAACAGTGTTTCATTATTGTAAAGTTTTCTAGTCACATTTAATATGCTAGTTGCTCCAAAAGTAATGCCACCTCTTCATTTCTGTGGAACTGCAAATGTGCAAAGAGCACAATAGCACTATTTGATAGAGCAAATTCTCAGCTACTGAACACTGTTTTCCAACATGGTCACCACCATTAACTATGCACTCTCACCAGCAATGAACAGGAGCATACATGCTGCATGTATATGGATTTTCATCCACACCAACAGAAGTGACATGCTGTTGCTGTCACCACTGCTGAAACACACCATTCACTACCTCACTGTGCTAGCACCCATTGTTTGGTCTCCATATGTTCAGCAGCCATCAATGGATGTCAACTAGGTGCCATTTTTTCCCTGAGTAGAGGAATTCAGTTCCGCACCTCTGTTTCATAGGCACAGATGGTGTTTTGTCAGATCGCTTCCCTGCTACCATCTGTCACATAGCAACAAAATTTAATGACCTACCAGCAAGAAGGTTCAACCTGTACTGCAATACCACCAACATCCACCTCTGATGTTATTGACCAACGTAACAAAATATGAGACATTATTTTCAGAGTAGTACTTGTACATGCTATAACTTCTAGAAGACATGAAAAACAGGTGTCCAAATGCAAAAGAATTCAGGCTAATTGACACTCGCTTCTCTAGTAAGCCAATAATTTGAACTGCTGGTTGAGTGATTTAGCCACTTCCAACATTCATTAAAATGGATGACAATCAGTGCAAGTACCTCAGATTCATGGGATATGTTACTCAAAATCTGCAACAAGTACCCATTAGCATGCTTTACATGCATGTTTGGACAATGGCCCAATACATTAGGAAAAACTTCTCCATTCACCTTTCCATGCCAGTAACAGCAGGTGTTTTTATGGAGAGAGAATATTAAGAAATATTTAATGTATTTTTACACTTTCAATGCAGTTGAGAAGCTGGAAACAACAACAAACATGGAACCAGCTCTCCACAACAAGGTCTCCATAACAAGTGTTGTACGGACTACAGCTTGGAAACAACCAAGCTTAAGAGTTTGTCAGATTCAGCTGTGGCAACTCCACTCACTTATGTGAGTTACCTAAATTTGGGAATGTGAAATACCCTCTAGTGATCATCCCTGCTTGTTGGGATATGGCTATGTCTTCTGAAGATGTTCATTTCCTCTTGAAAGTAGCCCCAGGAACACAACCAAGAATGGGTTTTACTGCAGTTCAAATTACAACTTTTTTCATTCATTGAAAGAAGTGCAGAATGCTTCATGCAGGAAGGAAAAAGAATCTGACGTACAAGGACCAAATGGTCAGAATGTATAACTTTCCAAACATTTTGTGAAAAGCGTAGGTTGTTCAGAATTGCATTAACAACCATATAACATGTCTGTAAGAGACCACTGGCTATGAAGAAGAGAGCAAGCCCCCTTTGTTCACTGACAGACCTTATTCATTTAGTATATAAGAAGTTAGCTTAGATATTAATTTTCTGATCAGGGAGGTTGTTAACCATGGAAACAAGTTAATTCCAAAGCACTCTACATTTATTGCATGAACTATTCTTTTACACTCCTTATATGACTGCAGAACACACTACTTCCATACTTGAGCTTCAGAAGCACAGATGATATATTTGTGATAGATGTGACTGAAAATTTTTGAAAAATCTATTTTCACCCCACGAAGTGCTATTTTAAAGGGGAAAAATTGATTAAAAAAAACAACCAAAGAAGTCTCCTAATTCATTACCACTCCCTAGGAACATTCTCTCTTGCATTCCTGTAAGAGTCCCCAAAGTAGCAGCAGTTCAGTCAGAGATGGCTCACAAAAAATGTATTCAAAGTACACGTATGTAATCTCAGCCAAGGGCTTAAAAGGGTCTTCCAAGACTAGAAGATCTATCTGCCATGAGTGTGCTGAAAAAAAATAAACATGAAATACACAGCTGTGACTGGAACATGCAGTAGAAATCCTATATTATTTTTATATGGTCAATTTAAATTGCCAGCAAAAAAAAAAAAAAAAAAAGAAAGAAAGAAAAAGAAAGAGTATGGAAAGGTACTGAAATACATGACTTGAACCTCAAATTTCCTTATTACCTTCCTATCCCCAAAGACCCCAAGTAGTCTTGGGCAACCTTTACATGAAGTTTCTTCCTCAAAGAAGTCCATGTAGTTCTCTGAAGACACTATTCCAAGCACAGCAACACCTCTAGAATGAAAAAAAAATTAGAGATCTAGAAACTATGATCTGTTAGGGATTACTTATGGCTGGTATCAGATTTAGCCTCAGATGATGAGAAATTCCTGGCTCAGACACCAGCTCCCTATGAACCTGGGCAAATTATTTTATCTAATTTGTGTATGTATAAACAGGAAATAGTATTTTCTTGAATTTGTGTGGGTATTGCATTGCGGTAATATATGGGAGCTACCTGTTATGAACAAATTTAAAATGATTGTTGCAAGATCTCTATGCCTAGAAAGTAGTAAAAGCTATAACATAAACCAGAGTATTCAGCATACATCTGACAGTTTTCTCCTATTTAGAGGTAAGTTGGGAATATTTCATCCATACACACATAATAGATCCCAACAACCTAGGTTTCTACATTATAATAAAACAAATAATTAAAGACATTGTAGGATTCACAAGTTTTTTGAGGGCAAAGACTTGCTATACTCAAATGAAATAAACACAGTTATATCCATAACTCCTCATCCTTCTCTTAAAGCCAACACATGCCTCCAGTCATAAAGGCCAAATCTAAAAACTGCTAAAATGCTGTCAGAAGTCAAATCCATTTCAGCGAGAGGGAGAATTTTCTCTCAAGGTATGTAAAAGATGCACACACAATATATAATTGTATCAGCTGACATCAACTAACTTGGTAGACAGTCAAACAAGCCAATTACCTAAGCAGCATACTAGGCAACTGCCCCACCTGTTTTATTACAGCACAACAAACTAAAAATGCAATGCCAAGCAAACTGCATCTCATCTAATCAGCAGACTGGAATCAGTGCTGCTCCTGTTGAATGTAAACACTGAGTACAAAAATTCCCTTCCTCTGTTCTTAGCTCCCACAACACAAGCCATCTTTTTTTTTTTTGAATTCTGTCCACAAGCTGCTCAGCTGGTCAATCTGGTATCAGAGTTGAAACGTTAGGGTAGAAAAGTTAAAAAGAAAAAAAAAAAAAACTTCAAGGTTGAGACTCCACAAAGATGTTAAAGTCAACAACAAGTTTTATGATGGGATTAGTAGAGTTTCCACGAAAAAGATTTCCCCTACTCATTATTCATGAAGTTACATACTCATTAGCTGCTATCCAGCCTAGAAGGCAACATGATGCTTGTCCCTTTTAGCCTTCAATTGCTACACTGAAATGTAAGACTAGTGACTATTTCAAAAATATCTATTTGCATGCTCCTTTTCTGACATAAATTGCCAACATGAAATCTCATGCTGAGTAACACCTTAAAGATTGTTGGCAAGGTAGTACAGATGAAAAAATTAATAAAAGGAGAAAATAATCATTTATTTCTTTCATATAATGACTATATATCCTAGAAAAAATGGGAAAGTGTGGAAGCAAAAGGCTCATCTAGAATTTGAACAGTCAGGTAATAAGGTCAAAAAAAAAGGGCCTTAACAATGCATTCTTAAAACCCGTCTCATTTGCCGTGCTGCAGAGTTATTTCACATGATAACACTTACTTTGCTACGGACACCATGCAAACCAAAACAGGGCTTCTACAGGAGACACTGATAGGTATGATCTGTCATTCTTTTCTTTTCTACTGAGTCTAACGTGCTTTCAGCAATTTTGGCAGGCAATACTGCATAGACCAGGCCTACCAAAACAGCTCAGTCCCCAAAGGTTACTAACAGACTGCAAGAAATATACACAGAGAAAGAGGTGTTCACAGTGTTTAAAAGCTAAACACTTTATAGCAGTTATTTTGTACAATGTCTTTCCAACAAAACAGATACACCCTATATTTCCAATCAATTCCAACAACTGGCCAGGTAGGCAAACATTTTAGTGAATTTCTCACAATGATAAACACAGGCAGTGAAAGAAGGCTGAAGTAGGAAACCAGTCATTTTAGGCCAAACCTCCATTTTGAGGCATTTTAGCATGCAAGCTGAACTGGAAGAGAGAGTACAGATTTACTATAGTAATTCAAAGCATTCATGCTAATGGCTGGGGTCTCTGGCTGCTACTTGAATTTGCTGATTGGAAAAGAGAATTTTCATTCTAAAGCAAATTCTGGACTCACAACTTATTTCACTTCTGATTCCCATAGAGAAGAGAAAAACACTTTTTTCTAAAATGGAAATAACTAGAAAATTCATCTTTGATATTTTGTTCCAATGAAGTCTGTATCTTGATTACTCTTCAACACCGCTAAGGCAGAGCAGCCACAGCCTTTCTTGGGGAGTATGACTCCTCTTGGGTCACCATCAACACTAGCTCCCTAAATATATGAACATTTCTGAATAGCAACTTTATCAGAAAAGTTAAAAGAAAAATAAATCAAGATGCTGAATGTTTACTAGGTTCAAATATTCTCATAAATTGAGAAATTTCTGACAATCTTCCTGCCATTTTTTCTGGTAAAGACTTCACCACAATGCAGACCTACAAAACATTGGGATTTTTATAACAACAAACTTTTTCAGCAATCCCTAGCTCTGATAGGCTGAACACCTCTATTATGAGTAGTAAAACTTCTTACCACATAGAGTACTGAAGCTAAAATTTACAAAAAAAAAAAAATTCTTTTTTGTAGTTTTGTTATTTTAAATAGAATTTCAACTGCATGTACTGATGGCTGCTTGGAGAGACCGGAGCTCCTAAAACACTATGATTTCAAGGAAAAATGGGAATCCACCATTACTTTATACCGAGGTGAAAATGACCACATACAGCAGATGGCCACAGCTCAGTCCTCAGTTGATGCCCAATTCCCATTTTCCCACAGCTGTGGCCTTAATCACTGCATTTGCTCAGAGTCCCATTCTCCTCACCCTTCCTATAGCAGCTCCCTGTGCCACACTCTGGGGTCACCAAGAAGTAGAGAGACTGCCGGGCTGTGCCACAGCTGGGGGGCTGCTGCCAGCAGAGCCAAAGCCTTTAGGCTGCCATGCTACTGCCAAACTCCTCAATCCTTCCCATCACATGGTGCAAGAGACAGCTCTGAATCACTACTTGTAAGGTTGTGTCCGTCCAACTCCAGGTGACTCAGCAGTCTCTGTTTTGAAAACAGACAAGGACGCATGTGCACACGAGGGTGCAGAGGTTACCTCTTCTGATTCATTGAAGACAGCTGAGTCCACTCATTTAGACAAGGGTTGTAACAATGGGCAGCTGAGATCTCCTGACTGGTGGTGATCCGGTACCCCCCAATGATGAAGAGATAGTTATCCAGCATGGCCGACCCGTAGCCTCGCACGTTCACCAGATCTGGAGGTAGGTTGTTGGCCAGGGGTAGCCACTGCTCTGCTTCCTCGTCATACCTCAGCATGGACCACGGGGCCTCAGCCTGTGGGTGACAGCTCGGGGACAGGCCCAGGGATGAGGTACCCATGAAGTCCCCAATGGCCACCAGAGTGGCAGTGCCTCTCATTCGCCTCTCCTTCAGGTGCTGTTGGAGGGCGTGAGGCAGATGGAGGTGCAGCTGGGTATCGGGTCTGCGCAGCACCTGGTGGTAATGGGAAGCCATGAAGTCCAAGCAGGCATCATGCAGGTCCTGCAGGCCGTAGACCTGGGCCAAGTGGTGCAGCTCCAGACAGTTGCCCAGTCGCACCTGGGAGAGCAGCAGGCGCAGCAGGGGAGTGACCTGCAGGTAGGAGGCGGCCTCCACCAGCTCCTCTAGCAGAGGGGGCTCCTCCTCACCCTCCTGCTCCAGCCAGGCCAGGCAGGAGGTGTTGATGAAGTCCAGCACCAGCTCCAGTCCCAGCGCGCTCAGCCCTCCGCGCAACAGCTGCTCTTCCTGGCCCTGCCCTGCCTCCCGCATACCCGAACGGTACAGGGCTCGGAAATAGTCGCTCTGTTCGATCAGCTTCCTCTTGCACACCGGGTAGCACTTGTCCCCCAACCGGATCTGAACCACTTCCTCCCCGCCGCCGGCCCCTTCCCCCTCCTCTTCCTCCATCCGCTGCCGCTCCGCAAGGGACATCGCGACCCCCCTTCAACCCAACTCGTCCGCCGCCGGCCCCAGCCGGCTCCACCTCTACCCCAGGGATCGCTGCCGGGTAGGAGGAGTTGAGCCGGCAGAAAAAAAAAAACAACAGCCCTAAAAAGGGAACGCCGCTGCGCTCGGTCGCCTTGCTCCACCCCAGTGAGACCGCTGCTGGCGGTCTGAGAGCCCGCTGGAGGGTGGGGAGCAGCTGCTCACCTCCTGCTCGCATTGCCCGAATTGGGCTGGTCGCGCTGCCCCAACTCGCTGCCATAAATGTCCCTGTGAAGCCCTACAGCGGGGAATGTTCTGGAACGTGGGAAGAAATGTGTGTGACCCTGAACAGCTAGGGGGAGGTGGCAGCGCGATTCCCTGCTGTTCTGTGTAACAAACACAACGAAAAGGAACATCTTTCACGTCTAGTTCCAGGATTTAGCAACTCTTACTATGTTCCTCTTGCGCATGTACCAGCTCCTCCTTTGGCGTATAGAGATACTATAACCTTTTCTGCTATTCTGTCTGATCCATTTAAGCTAAATTCCAGGAATAGAAAATATGTGTTTTTCACTAGAGTCATCTACATAGCAGAGCTGTGATCTTGTTTGATGTGAGTAAGTAACCAAGGAGTTAATAGCTGAGCATCTAGTTTCACTCTTAAAGTTGCTGCTCTGATGCTGGCCTTGTTGCATGCACGAAGCACAACAGAAGTGGTTGTTTTTTTTTTTTTCTTTTTTAAACTTCTGAAACAGGTGATGCTGTAATATGTACTCTTACATAATGACAAGTAATATAAAATGCACAACAAAAAGACTTTAAAAATCTATTCTCTTTTTTTATTATTATTATTTTCATTCTGTGCATTTCTAGACTATAGAGGTTTTTTTTTTCTTTCTTTTTTTTTTTTTTCCTTTCGGCATTAACGTGACTTACCTTCAGTTACTGCAGGTTATGTAGATCTCAGTTAAATCCCTTCTTGCCCTGCTCATTTCCCCCAGTTAATAGAACTCTTCAGAATGTCTGTGCTTGGGTTGGTTGGTTATTTGCTTGTTACTGTCTTTTCATTTGTTTTAGAAAAACAGTTGTTTGTGTTTTAGAATTTCCTCTGGGAAATGATCCTCTCTCGCTTTTCTTTCTTTTTTTTTTTTTTAATCTTCAGCTACTTTATTCTAGTCCATACAAATGGTATCAATGCCAATCTCAGGATTAAAGGTGTTATTTTCTGCCAACTTTTACAAGAACATGTATGTGTTGTGATAGGGTAGATTTCTCTTAATTTTTGTTTTCCATCTCGCTTCAAAAGCAGGATGGTGCAAGTGCTTTAAATGGCCCATTTTGTGGTATGAAATCCTTTCAGTTCCAAAGCAGTTTCAGCAGCTTCAGTGATATCATTCACAACAAGCTGAGGTTCCTACTTCTTGAGAAGGAGTCCAAGCTATACATCCTATTGCACTTTAATTCTCAGAGCCAGACATTTCAAGTCATTGTAATGGTTAACATGCTAGATATAAACAGAGATCTCATGCTCGTTAAGGCCATTAAGATTCCCTCTGGAATACAGTGTGATTGCCAACATGGTGGTATGATTGCCATCTTTAGACATCTGGTTTGGAATCTCATATGTTTGATGTACTGGCAAGTTAGCTACTAATTGGTGAGTGTTTTTTTCCATGTAGTGAGTTATGATGAATTCTGTTCCCTCCAAGTAAGAACAACAGCACCTAGATAGAATATTTCTGCTGCTGCCTTAGTGTCTTCCTGTCTGCTTTCACCTGTCACTCTGCCAGGGATTTCAAGCTCACCTTTCACAAGGGTTTTATTAGACAGCATCTGTACTGTAATGTACTAATAGATATGAGTACTTTCTTCCCACCACCAAACTTCTGAGAGTGCTGATTTCTGTAGCTCTCATCACAGGAGTTGCCATATGCACAATGAGACAGCAGCACTCCTTTCTAAGTAGCCAGTTTTGCAGAAAGCCTGTCTGTTTCCTCAATCTATGTTTTTTCCTAGACTGATTCTCAGCTACCTATGTTTTTATCCATGCTTAGGACTGGGCAACTGTGTTAAGTCAGAACACACTGACAGGGTAGATCTTCTGCTCTCTT
This sequence comes from Perdix hodgsoniae, assembly GCA_035772895.1. Lineage (NCBI taxonomy): Eukaryota > Metazoa > Chordata > Aves > Galliformes > Phasianidae > Perdix > Perdix hodgsoniae. The sequence continues at coordinate 1,536,207 of JAPSGF010000041.1, forward strand.
ACTATATTAATCTGTGTTCTGTGTTTATGTGGTGCTAATACAGCAGTTGCATCAAGGTAAGGACTTTTTGTTCCACTTTTGTACACATAATTTGATTTGTCTCCCAGTTCACAGTTATACTGTAGTACATGATAAGATTGGTAATATATATCCTGCTATACTGGAGTCAAAAAAAAAAAGGTCTTGCTGTTTTACTAGCACTCATCTTAGTTGATCTTAGGAGAGTAAGCAATGTAGTTTTCACAGCTGAAAATGAAAATCTCTAGTGCTAGAGCTATAAAGTCAGAATCTGTAGGCAATTATAAAAATGTGCATGATCTTTGAAGCAAATATGAAAGACCATCTGTAACTATAACAAGTTGAATCATGGAACAACATGAGAACAAGTTTGGTAGATATTAAACAAGTGTGTGTAAAAAGAACATGACACAAAGAGCAAGACACACAGAGAGGAAGACAAGGGTAATTATGCTTAGCTTTTCAATACCAAAAATTTGGATTTGAGCTTCTGGAGTGAAATCTTCAAGCTTGTTTTAGATGCCTAAGGTCTCTGTCTACAGTGTCTGAGAAACCAATTAATTTCTAGAAAAAAAATAATGCTGATGTTCCAGTAAATGAAAAAGGAAGCTACCAGAAATGGTCAGTAAAGGGTTCTCACTCTTGAGATGGCCACTTCTGCTTGGCATTCACAAGCTAGACACTTCTGCTTGTATACATACCTAAGCTGTTCTCTTTACTTAATGCCTGAATTGTTTCCAGGGCTGAAAAAAACATCACTCTTTTCTATTGGAAAGACTCAAATGAAAGAAGCTCTTTTACACAGCAGCCATTGTAACAGACCATTCAACCATGATATGGGATAACTAAGCTTCTGATCCTGACTGTGCCTGGGCATACATTCTTACAGTCCTCTGACTTTCCTAGCATAGCAAAAATAAGGAAAGAGAGAGTCAGGAGGAACTGCCGCTGCTATAAATCAAAACAAAGCAAAGACAGAGATAACAGAGAAGCAGTACTTGTGCATGACTCCCTGCTTTAATCTCTCACAGAGAGTATGGAGGCACAGAACAACTATAATGCTGGTGCACGCCTTCTCTGTTTGCTAAGACTGAGGCCTGATAAAACTTTAGGGTCACTTCAGGTATTTAACACCTCTTCAATTTACTTAGTAAACTATGGCCACTTATTTTATCTCGGCAAACCACTTGATGATTTTCTGTGGCAAGCTGGATAGGTTTCCAGTCTATTTTCCTATGACATTTCTACAAAGTACTGAAGTATCAGTCAGAGAATCAAAATGACAAATGCTTTTCTTCACGGGAAACTTGTTTACACGTACATGAAATACAGCCTGAGCTGATGGAAGTGGTGAGAGTCCCTGTCTATTCTGCACTTGTGAGGTGCCATCTGGTGATTTGCATCCAGGTTTGGCACCCCCAACACGAGGAAAGATGTGGAGCTTTTGGAGAGGCTCCAGTGGAAGGCCATGAAGATAATCAAAAGACTGGAATACTTCTATGAACACAGGCTGAGGGAGATGGGCTTATTCAAGAAGGCTGTAGGGAGACCTTATTATGGCTTTGCAATATTTAAAAAGGGGGATTATAAACAAAAAGAAAATCAACTTTTTGCATGGGTAGATAGTGATTGGACAGGGGAGAATGGTTTTAAACTGAAGAAGGGATTAGATGTCATGGGGAAATTTCTTTTACAGAGGGTGGTGCTTACACAGGCTGCTTAAAGAGACTGTGGATGCTCTATGGAGGTGTTCATGGCCAGTCTGGAGGTGGACCTTGTCAATCTGAATTAGTACTTGATCTAGTGGTTGGCAGCCTTGTCTGTGGCAGGGGGCAGTTGGAACCTGATGATCCTTGAGGTCCCTTCTAACCCAAATCATTCTATGATTCTGTGATACTATAATTTCTTTGTGAGTCTAGCCCAAGACTGCATAAAAAGTTTTCAGCAATGGAGAACTGCATGGTTTTGGGTATGTTTTAAGCAAACCTTTTCTTGATTTCACACAGAGATACTGGGTGATACATGGGGATGAATAAAAAACATCAATCTGATTGTTTTAAGGACCAGACCATGAAGAGGGCAAAAAAAGCCCCCAAAAATGACAAGGTAAACTCTAAATTCCTTTCACCGTTTCAATCTGAAATGTGAGCTGGGATTGTTTAAAATATTAATGCTGCCTAATATAAAGTGCCACATTCTTCCCTCTAAGATGCCAGGGAATTGTACTGTACTGCCAGGGAACTGTATATTGAGAAATAGCAAATTACTCAAGAAAGGAATTAGTCTTTGGAAACAACTCACTAGCTGTTGCCATCATTTAGTATTTTCCTTGTCATGAGATACAAAGTAAGTATCTGTGGAACATAGGAAATATCCTGCATTATTTCAGTATTAAAAATGTCAATGTTTTAAATTATATTTACGTTTCTAAGAAAACCTGACTGGAGCATAATTTTGTTTTAACTGAAATCTTTATCATTCATGAAGAATGAGCTGCTAACCAAAGGCTTCTTTTTTTTCCCCTCCAGATTTGTAGCCAAACAAAGCACTTCTTATACAATTCCATTAACAATATTATTAAGGGAGAAGAAGAAGAAAAAAAAAAACAACCAACCAAACAAAAAAACCCACTCATTTTTTATATCACTTTGATTTTATTCCTTATACTTTTCCATTTAATATTTTTCTGCACTGAATGTACAATTTAATATTTATTGATTGTAACACAAATGTTTTATAACAGTATTGAAGAAATGCTTTCATGATATTTTTTGAATGAAATTTAATGAATGATTAAGACTAAACTGTATGTCACAGGCAGCAGAGAGGCTGTTCTAATTGTTTATGTACTGCTGTTTTACATGGATCATGATAAGTTTCAGCCATCAGACAGCAGAATTGAGGTAGGAGTGTGTAAATAGTTAAAATACTGGTTAGTTGCTTTGAACAAATTCATTGGGCATGCCCAGGCCAGAATTTTCTTGCATAGCTTTGTTTAGAGGAGAGTAAACCGGTGGCTTTTAAAACATCACACACATTTAAATCCTCACATAAGCAGATGGAACCAAGTTTTAGTACAAAACAACCGGGTTAGATAAACAGTATTCTGCATAGAAGGTTTTCACTATGCATCCAGCAGTATGAATTTTTTCACGATATTGAAATTCCATCCATTTTGCTTAAATCTCTGTTCTGTCATAAATAAATGTTCATCATACACTGGAAAGTTTGCTAAACATTGTGCCCTTTTGTCATAAACCTGGCTCAAGTTTATATGTAAGCTAGTAGATTTATATTCGTATAACCTAATCTGGCTAAGCCTTATGTTACTCTTTGTTTGAACACAATGACTCCAGTTTTCATATTGAAGCTTTGCCAGAATTATTTTGAGGTTAAGTTCTGAGAGAATCTTAGGGCCTGGCAGCCCCTTGGAAACAATGTTTAAAATATGGTGGGTTTCTTTCTTTCTTTCTTTCTTTCTTTCTTTCTTTCTTTCTTTCTTTCTTTCTTTCTTTCTTTCTTTCTTTCTTTC
>JAPSGF010000041.1:1540156-1596932 GCA_035772895.1 Perdix hodgsoniae
TTTCTCTCTTTCTTTCTCTCTTTCTTTCTCTCTTTCTTTCTCTCTTTTTTCTCTCTTTTTTCTCTCTTTTTTTTTTTTTTTTTTTTCCCCATAATGTCTCAAGGATAGAAAATGTAAAGGTTTACCTCTTTTTACCAGAGAAGAATTATAGAGAAATGTATTTATAATCAGAGTGTTGGATCCTCCCAAAATTTGGAGAAAATTCAATTTGTTAAGAAGTCAGTATATTGTTCCAAACCAAAATCTGACTGCTAATAGTTGTTTTTAACAAAAATTATCTCAAGAAATCTAGGGTTGGTTGGTTGGTTTGTTTACTTAAAACATTTCAAAGGTATATTTTGACTTCAAGGAAATTTGAAAGAAGAAAGTGAATACAGTTTTTTCTAGTAGCGTCAGAGATATTTTGCATGTATTCTGACATTATCAAAATACTCTGGTTTAGGTAAAATTTTTATCTTATCACTTCTGTAGTAAAATAAAAAGCACATTAAGTACTTAAGTCGAATGAGATGAAGATTTCAGTCTTGCTTCTCAGCTGCAACTGTCCACTTTCAGCTGCTCTATCAGTCTATAACACAAATTGATTAAGTCAGGTATGCCCAATCTGTGGGCTGTGTGCAGCATCACACAACTCACCATGTGGCCCACCCTCTGTCCTGCACCATAATGGCTGTGTCAACAGTGTGGCAACACCCTAAACACCAACCAAACATTAGATTTTATTGCTCTGCAACAAGTGGCAGCCGACATGTGTATGAGGCAAAGCTGTAGAACTGAATTCTTCTGTGCCAAAAAAATTGCACCCACTGATATTCATCAACACTTGCTGAATATATGTAGGCACCAAATAGTGGATAGTAGTACGGTGAGGCAGTGGGTGGTGCATTTCAGCAGTGAAGATAATAATAATAGGTCACCTCTGCTGGTAGATTTTTACAAGCAGAGTATTTCTTATATAAAAATATATAAGATATACAAGAATATATAAAGAGTACAAGCCAGCTTTTGTTCATCGCTGACCAAAATACATAGTGGTGGTGACTATGTTGAAAAAATAGTAGTTCCTAGATGTGGGTTTTCTTTATCAAACAATGTTATTGTGCTCTTTGTTCTCTGTTGTCTAGTCTGCATCTACACGATGGATGCATCCATCTCTCATCCACCTCTGGTTTAACCAGCACTGACAGAACAGAAAAATGGGAAACTTTCCAAGAAAGGGCATAGTGTTGATTGGGAAAGAGCAATGTGCAACACTTTCTATCATAGCACTTCAAACAGAAACAAAGTGTGATGCCACAAAGCCACAAGAAGACATCTACTGTCCACCTGCTCCCTCTGAGCCAGAGAGCAATTGTGAACAAAGCCAAACTATTTGTGTGCTATAATTTAAGATTGGCTGACCTGACTACAGAATAAAAGCCTTGGCACTTTTGGTCACTTTCAGGAATGCTTCCCTGTACCATAGAGATCTTCTTTCTGGTCTTTACATATTCCAAGTACTAGAAACATATATTCCATATAAGCTAAATAAGAAAACATATAGATATTTGAAACTACAGGTGGAAAAGTTTTCTACTTTTATTTAAATCTGGCAAAAAAAGAGTTAATGTCTGATGAATCCTTTGTACTAGTAAGCTTTTGGATTGTGCCACTATTCCTGCCAACTCAGGTGGAACTCTTCAGGTGCTGTTTCTGTTTCTAACAAGAAATATCATTCTTTTCCTTTGTGCCAGGTACACTTGTATCTCTTTTACTGAAAGATCTGCAAATGCATCTGTGTTCTTACAGAAAACAGGTAAATGCCAGTTTGTTTTCCAGGAAGAAATTTGAGAAGAACAGTGAAAAGAATTACAAATAGCATGATATCTGGCTTGATACCAGAGACTCCTTACAAACAGCAAAAGTCTCTTGATCCCTCCTTTCAGAGCACATGGAACAGTCGGTTACTAGTTTGCAGGTAAGATTCAGATATTTACTTCTTATGAAAAGTTTTAACTAAATTTCAGTATTAAATATGCATTTTCCATTCAAAAGTCAAAGTGAAATTTTGGGTAAAGTGGCAGAAGACTATGAGCTTTAACAGAAAAAAACTTTACAGTTTTGAAAGAAAGTTGTCTATGTAATATATCTATTTATTTCAATATCTTTATAATTCTTTAAACAAGTGTTTTTGTGCAGCTGTTCCTGCTCTCATAATTTAGTTAGAAACAGAGAAAGGAGAAAGAATTATGAGCAATGAAGTAAAAAATAGGCTTCTTGGTTGAAGCAGCAGAACAGAATAAAAATGGAAAGGTACTGAGAAAGAGTAGCAACATGTCTATTGCCAAGCAGTGGCAAACTAAATACAACTATAAAATATATCGCAGACACATGAATCTATACAGAACTTGATTGGTTACCAAATCTTAATCTTTAAAATGACATAATTAAACACAAAGAGTACTCTCGCTTAACTGTGTTTGGTGACTGCATCAAAGGCAACAGCAGATATTTGAGTATTTGTTGCTTTATCAAAACGTGATGCCACATAAAGACTTAGTGAACAGTCTGAAATATGATTAGATGTTCAGGCATGTTTCACATCCAGTCTTACACTTATCCTAATGTCTAGAGACAGCATCATTGAACTGAAAAAATTGTAAGGTATTTCAAGTCCTTCTGACTGAAATAGGGCACAAGGCTAGTCTTTAATTATCTTTTCCTAAAAAGGAAGAAGTATATCTGTGATCTACATATAAAATTTACAAGGCATCACACTTATACAAAAAACAGATGATCTGGGTCATCACAATCTTTAGTAACCACAAACATATATACCACTACTGTTAAAGCTACCTATTATATCATTTTTTTCTGTCATGCAAGTAGTCTAATTCAGTTCAGTGAACTAAAGACATATTCAACTTTACCCAATAAAAATGCTTGTTTACTGTAAGTTTAATCTTTATGTTCTACATTTCCCCATATTATTCAGAAATATATTATTCAGAAACTTATCTTCTCAGAGAAGAGTTGGAGCAAGGAAAAGCAGTCAAGAATGAACATTTCTGTACACCAGTCTTACAGACAAAATTCATACTAAGTGCTGGAGGTAAAGCTACAATGCAAGCATATCTTTCAAAACCATGTGTCTCGTATCAAGTGATGCTCTGGAATATTTGGAAAGCTTAAACTAAAATGTATTTCAGAAAAATACAGTCAGTGATGCTCGTGCCAATGGCAGATGCTTACAATCACCTCTTTGCATTTCACTGAATGCAAAAAAGTATATTGAAACATGTTCAGGATTTTAAATAATGATGTTCAGGCAGAGGTAAAAACAAAAATAATACACTACAGACTACAAATAAATAAGTCACAACAACAAGTAAAATAACAGAAATGTCAAGCTCATTTTCAAGACAGATGCCTAAATAATTACTTACTTAGCCTCCTTTTAACAATTTAATTAATGCTTTCACGATAGACATAGAGTCTGTATGAAAACATTATAATATGAAGGCTTCTCAGAAAGTAATATCTTCTTTTTTACTGTGTTAGTCCATAACATTGGAGGTGGATGTTGGTGTATGACAGTAGGGGCTAAACCTTCCCACCAATATTCAGTTACACATTGTTGCCGTACAACAGATGGCAGCAAAGTGGCAGTCGGACAAAATTATGTTTGATATGGAAGTGCCTATGAAACAAAGGTATGGAATGGAATTCCTCCATGTGGAAAAATGGCACCCATTGGTATTAATTGATGCTTGCTGAATGTTTATGGAGACCAAACAACAGATGTGAACACAGTGAGGTGATTAGTGGCACATTTCAGCAGTAGTGACAATGACAGCGGGTCACCTCTGCTGGTGCAGATTGTTACAAGCACAGTATGCTGGCTCTTGGTCATTGCTGGTGAAAATGCATAGTTAATGACTCCACTGGAAGACAGTGTTCTGTAGATGAAAATTTGCTGAACCAGTGTTACTGTGCTCTCTGTATTTGTCATAGTTTCCATAGAAATAAATAAGTAGCATTACTTTTGGGGTGACCTACATATATATTATAATCATAGCCAGTATTTTAGCTGAAGAAACAAATGCTTTGATCTTGCTGATGGGTCAGCAAGAGTTAACCTGTGCTGAGCTCCATTACCTTTCAAGGAGCTCTATAAAGAATAAAACTATGTATATGCTGTCACATTTCCAAAATAGGGGATCTGTTTTGCAAAACAAATGCTAGCAATAATGCCTAAAGAATTGAAATGACTTTGAAGCTCTCTGTGCATCTCACAGGACAATCCTAATCTTGAAAAAAAAAATTCCTTCTAAAACACTGTTGTCTGTTCCACACATGATCTTTATGGTAGACAACTATTTCTGCCTAGTTCCCTCAGCATCTCTACCTGGCCCATTGAGTGTATATGAACACGTGTACTGCAGCATTTTAAATCCTTTCTGCATGTTATGTTATGTTGCACACAGCAGTGGGAACCAAAGATCAGATTGCATCCTTTTAAGAAACAATATGCACAGCAATTTCAGGTTTCAGATGAGGTGCTTGAAAAGTTGCCTTCCCATATGCTGTCTGTACTTTCTTTCTTACACTCTCACAGGCTTCTTCCAAGCTTTAACGTAAGCAGAAATATTACAGAATCGCACTGAATCACAGAATTGTAGGAGCTGGAAGATTCTATCTAGAGATCACCTACTCCAACTCCCCTGCTGAAGCAGGTTCCCTACAGCAGTTACACAGGAAAGCGTCCAGGTGGGCTTTGAAGATCTTCAGGGAAGAAGTCTCCACAACATCTTTGGGCAGCTTGTTGCAGTGCTCAGTCACCCTCAAAGTAAGGAAGTTTTTCCTCATGTTCTTTTGGAACTTCCTGTGTTCTAGTTTGTGCCTGCTGCTCCTTGTCCTGTTGCTGGGCACCTCTGAAAAAATCTTGGGTACATCCTCTTGATGCCTGCCCTTTCGATATCAATAAGCATCGGTAAGATTCCCATCTCAGTCTTCTCTTAATCAGTTACCTGCTATTATGCAACCTTCTTGAAGTCATCCATCACAAAACTGCTTAACTGTTTTTTAGATAGTCTCTTATCAATTGATAAGTGGCAAAGATGATAATGGGCTTGGAGCATCTCCCATTTGAGGAAAGGCTGAGAAACCCAGGTCCGTTCAACTTAAAGAAGACTTGAGAAGGAATATGAACAATGCTTATAAATATCTAAAGGCAGCAGTCAATTGCACAAGTCCAGATTCTTATCAGTAGTGTATAGTAATAGGACAAGAAGCAATGCCCAAAAGCTGGAACACAGAAAGTTCCACACAAATATATAGAACTTATTTACAATGAGGGTGACAGAGCACTGGAACAGGCTGCCCAGAGAGGTTGTGGAGTCTCCTTCTTTGGAGATATTCAAGACCTGTCTGGGCATCTACTTGTGTAACCTACTATAGGAAGCCTCCTTTAGCAGAGTGTTGGACTTGACCTTCCCTGCAATTCTGTAATTTTGTAGGTTGCGGCCTTCTCCAGTCAGTTATCTATTGCTAGATCCTTGCAAATAAAATTGTACCTTTTTTACAACCAAAGCAGAGTGGGCAAGAATAAATTTTCACCTCTGGCTGGCAGACATTATTACATGCTTCAGTTTGTTACTCAAGAAAGAAACTAAATTTGCAAGAACCAGATAATTCAAAATGCATTAAGAAACTAAATGGAGCTGTTCTGTATTGAGAGTAGCAGTGAGGATGAATTAAGTGGGAGACACACCTGCTCTCAAATGACAGAGCTGCATACTTTCAGAGCTGAGGTGAAACTGAATGCTGTGCTTATCATTATTCATCACACACTAAGGCTGTCTGCATAGTTTGGTCTTAGAAGAACTTATGACACAAACTTGAGATTACAGAAGCAAGATCTCCGGATGACTACAAGCAGCACATGTACAAGCCTGTTGTCTCTCAAAAACTTTCTCTAAATAATGCAGAGAATAACAATAATAATTATTATAATCATGTGTGTAGTTCATAAAATGACTGCTTCCCTTCAGCAGCTGGCCAAACAACATCATCAGAATTGTTTGGAAAAAAACTTGTCTTGACTTCTTTCCCTGGCAGAATTGGTAGCGTCCTTATAACTCAAGAGAATGTCTCCTAAAATGCTGGTCCAAACTTCAGCACATCCATGAAGGAGAAAGCACAGTCACTAAGCCAATTACGCAGAAGAGATGGTTTTGCTGGTGGCAATATCAGAGGTGCTGTTGCTTCTGGGATTGGCAGTGGAGTCAGATTCACTCTGCACACCCACCATGTTTTATAAGAACTGCTGGATCCGACGCTTTCCTGGTCTTCTGATTGACCTGCAGGAATCACAGAAGAGAGGAGCCCAGGTGCTGAAGATTTATGCAGAAGTCTCCTCCCAGCAGTGCAGCAGAACCTGCTGCCTTCAGAGGAATGGTGAGTGTTTATTATCAAGACTGTGGCATACATAAAAACAAGAACAAAAGTACAGAAAAATTCTACTCCACTGTAAATGGACATCGATTACAATAGGGCTCTTCTTTGGTAGATGAGTACACACGGTTTATGGAAAGGAGGGAACACACTATTTAGCCATCTCTGAGATACAAGAGCATTCATTTCTTTGAGAGGAAAGAACACTGTCCTGCTCTGTGTTCACACCATATTTCATCTAATTAATCTTCCCTTTTATGATCCCACCGCATGAATGTTATGGAAGCTAGTGAAAATGGCTGTGCGGGACAGGGGACAGAATCTTCACACAAGTCTTTTATATTTGGATCTTTTTTCAATTTCTACTATATTATACAGTAGAAATATACTCTGGATACCTCTGTTTATTTTTACTTTTGCTTGCATTATGAGTCATTTTGATAATTAGGTGGCACCTTTTTTCTTTCTTGTGAGAAATCTGAAGTCAGGAAGCAGGGGAATCTCATTCTGTGTGCTGGTGACAAGCTGGTACTCTTGGGCTTTTCAGAAATTCATGAAGTGCTATGTGGCAACTTAAAAATGCAATGAGTGCTATTAGCAATTAAAATGTCTGGAAGAATGAAGTGAGCAGTTTAATTGTCTAAATTAGCTTGTTTAAGGTACCAGGATTATCACTACGCCTGCAAAATGTGCCATGAAATACATAATATTTATTAGCTGAATGCAGCTCTGGGCAGCCTGGTCTAGTGGTTGGCGACCCTGCACATACCAGGGGGATTGAAGCTAGATATAATCATTATGGTTCTTTTCAACCCAGGCCATTCTATGATTCTATGATTCTGGGCCAGCCATAGTATAACATTAGTATGAGCAATAAAGCTGAGACAGCGGTTATTCAGCTAGCAATCCTTTTTTTCCTAGTCTTATAAAATGAAACTCAGAATAAAAATGAGAAAATGTCATTCCTTCTCTTTAACCCAAGACCTGTATCACACTCCTTGTATACACAATTGCTGTATATTTTAAGAGTGTACTTGGTGCGTGTAGTGCCTAAATTTGACTGCAAAACGTACAATATTCAAAAGATTTTTTTATATGGGAGATCAAAGTGAGCTACCAGTTATTAAATACAAAATAAATAAATCTTGTTGAAATTCATTGAAAGGTTTTGTCCTTGAAAATCTGGCACCTAGTCAACTAACCTAATGGCCATCAGAGTTCCTGGGAGGAGTCAGCTTCTGTTTTAAATAAGGTGAATAAAGAATAATTATAAACATTTTAGTAACATTTTTTCTGTTTTGGACAATAACCTTTTTGGTCATAGAAGGTGAGACTAGGTACGTAATGAAGGTAAGTAATGGTAATTGAAGCCTTGTTTTTATAATTTTTCATAGTCAAGTGCAGATTTGTTATAACCTTAACTGAAGTACAGAGATATCAGATGGCATTTCATAAATATGCTTTAAATCAGATTGTGATTTCCATACAGTCTCAAAGAGAGAGATGTAGTCTACCACAGATATTGCCAATAAATGTCCTAATTAAGACTTCAAGAAATATTGACAATTGATAAGACAGTCATCTTTGCTGGATTCTCAGTAATAGTACAGTTACTGAAAGGTAATCATACAAGATAAAAATAATTTTTGAAATAATTTAAAAACAAATAATGGCATAGTTGACTTGTACAATGTGATGCAAAATATAGATAGTATATAAAACATGGTCTCAGTGAAAGAAAAACTGTTTAACCTCTTTGATTTACATTCAATATCAAGTGATGACTTTACTCGCTATTCATTACAGCTTAGGATTCTAGTTGTTCTTGCAAGTATTACTATTTTTGTTTCAGCTATGCAGACAACTTCAAATACTTAATGCAAATAGCTAAAATACATAGTACAATATACATTCAGTAACAGCACTTCTACAGTGTTTCTTTTTATTCCAGAAAGCTGCTGAATTTGTATTTTTCAGACAGAGTGCATTTTGATTGCAAATTTTAAATTGCACGATATACATCTTCTGAAAAGTGTTCATCTCTGACATCTGATATGTTCATTATGATGATTTTTTTTATTATGATTTCATTATGAAAAATATTTTCTAGCTGTATTTACAGTGTTATTCAATGCAGTATTTAGATTACTAACTGAAAAAACACCATGAATACAGAAAAGATAGTAGGGGTGGGTAGAGAGCATGTTCGTTCTTTTTCTTGTTTGTTGATAAGATATGGTTAGTTTTTTAGTTACACATGCAGTGGAAAGAGGAAAGAGTTGCATTACTTTTTCACTGCATATATATTACAAGTTGGTATAATTACTTACAAATATAAGGCAATATTTATAATAAATACCAAAGTAAATGGAATATATTTTAAAACTAAGTAGTTTCTTAACAATTCATGTCAAATAAAGCTTTTCCATTATTGTCTTGACATCATTATCCTGCAACTAGAATGATTTTCTAATATTAAAAAAAACCTTCATGTGACTAAACAAAAATTCACATTGATCCTACTCCAAGCAAGTAATATAAAATAAATTCAACTTTTGACTTGATATTTTGAGTATTGAAACATATCTATCAGCAGATAATATAACATTTTCAAAAGCATTAAATTAAATTGACTTCTAAATTTCCATTTTCATGCTTTCAGCTATCTTAAACCACTAGCATTCAAGTATTTACATTGTTTTGAAAATTAGTTCTCAGTGACGCTTTCCTCAGGTGGTAAGAGAGAAGCCAGTCTCCAATTACAGACGATGAATTGTTTTAAATTTAATATTCACAGAAATAAATAGCCCAAAGCCAAACAAGATAAAGCAAGGCAGGATGCTGGTTACATATTGTAGTTCAGGATATGCATCTGATGGTTGTTTAATAGTCTGAGTGAAATAAATGTTTGCCCAGTTTCAAGTAGACAGATATCAATTGCACAAGAGCAAACTCCTCAAACTTGTACTGACAGTTTTACTTTCAGAAATAGTCCAATCACTGCAATAAAGATATGAAGGAAAGATAAGAGAAGACTGCAGGCTAGAGCATATGGCTTTATTTATTCTGAGAATTCATTTAGAATTCATTTGGCTATCCTTTTCATCTTCTCTATTTATAAAACATGAATACAGTTGAAGTTGTTCTACTTTTACGACTGGGTGCTTAAGAAGTTTGCATGATAATGAGAGAATCACAGATTTTATGTACTGTGCAACTATTCAGTATTAATGTTTCTTTTAATGCTAAATAATGCATGTAGGTCGCTCTGAAAGTAATGCCTCTTATTTATTTCCATAGAGATTACAACAGATACGAAGAGTAAAATAGCAGTATTTCCTACAGCAAATGCTCAACTACAAAACACTTTTTTTCAGCTTAGTCACCACCACTTGCTGGCATTTTTGCCAGCAAGAGCCTGCATAAAGATCTGCACTAGTGGAGTTGACCCACTGTTTCACAGCTGCTATGACAGTGTGACTGCAAGGAAAATGCTTCCCATGCAGTCCATCTTCCATCAGCCCAGACAGATGGAATTCAGAACATGCCAAATCTGGTCTGTACAGTGGATATGAAAAGACAATCTAGCTACGACTTTCTATTTCTTATGTGGGCATTTGTGGGACCCACTTGGTGCAAACCGTGATACTACAACATTACCACAACTGGTTCCAATTCACTGAAGCCAATATTTAGTTCCATACATGATTCCATGCTTGTAATCTGCCAATTGACGTAGATCAGGTGGCCAAGAAACTCCTTATTTCATGGTAGGACAGCTGTGCCTGCCTGTCTGGAATGTGGCCAGTCTTTTGCATTGCTGTCACCACTACTGAGACAAACCACTACTGCCTCACCAAGCTAACGTCCATTGTTTGGTCTCCATAAACATACAGTGTATGTTACAGCATGATGAATGTGTGCCATTTTTTCTGCATGGAGGAATTCAGTTCCGCACCTTTGCTTCATACCCGCTTCTATGTCAGACACCATTTTGTCAGACTTACCCTCTGCAGCCATCAGCTACATAGCAACTGCCACATCACTAACATCCTCCTTTGATGTTATGGGTCAACAAATTAGGAGGCACTACTTTCAGAGAAGCCCTTGTAATAACATGGAAGATACAACAGTTAGAGTGCTGATAAATACAGCTTTGTTCTTTTTGTTTTATAGTTTCCTGTAATCTAGCAGTGTTCTACCATGGAGCTACTAATGAAAATATGAATTGCTTGCATGTGTCTTGCCCAGCACTGGAAAGTTGCATACTAAAGGCTAGAATCAACGTTGTTTTGTACAACATCACAACAGGTAATCAAACATTGCATGCATAAAGGCTGAAAACACAGCAATATGTATACATATATATATATATCTTTATATATATATATATATAAGTTGCTAAAAGACCTTTTGTAGCAACATACAATGATAAAAATGTGTAATACTTCTTTTTCTTTAATGTTCATACTTGTTGGAATACTTCCCCACTCTTTCTTTCATTCAGCATTTGAGAAAGAACCTTGAAGGTGCACCCTGCTGCCAAGATTTGTTCTCTGAATATTTAGCAAATACTCTTGTTAAAGAAAAGTACCATGTAAGATCTGACAGAGAGAGGAGAGGCTGTTGCTGCTCTGTTCCCCTAGATTCACACACTAGCATGGCTAAAAATGTGTTCCCATTTGGCACATGCATATCGACCATGCATACAAGTATATCACATGTGTACATATACAGATAAAGGCAACACCAAGATCTTTGCCCTCCATACCATGCAGCCACATAGAGATCTGCTAGTGAAAATATACATATGTATATATAGTGAGAATATACAGTTCAATATGTGTGTATATATATATTTTATATATATATATATATGTATATACACATATGTATGATGTGTATAATGTGTATTTATAAATATATATTTAATTCGTATATGAAGTGTCTTAAAGCTTAGTAGCTCACCCAGTATCTGCCCCTTGGATCCCAGTCTCCTCCACTGCTAGCACCTGGATGCATGACCCCCAGGAGCACAATCACCCTACAGCTGCTGGTCAAATGGACTCTCTTCTTCTCTTGTATGCAGATGAGCTTTTATCACATAAACTAATACTGTTTATGATTTAATAGGGATTGATCCAGACCTTCTTATTTTTGAAAGATTGAAATTCAAGGGGCCAAGTACTTACACCTCACAGAATAAATATGAAAGGCAAAACAGCACAAAGACCTCTGAGTGGGAAAGATGCCAGCACGGTAATGTTACGTCAAGTTCTTTTCTACTTCAAGCTCCATCTTCTACCATCAGCTACAGTATAACAGCAAACTCTTTCACCTCCAGTACAAGCCTAACGGTTGTAAAAACAAAAAGCAGCACGTATTCCAGGGAATCATCTTCTCAGCTGGATAACCATTTGGCTAAGAGGACAAGCACAACTTCAGGAAGTACTAGACTATTCACTAGCTCAGACAGAAGGACTGTACACTCAACTTTGATACCTAAATCTGCAGAGGTGTTATCCCGCATGCCCACTCCTCCTCATCTGAACAGCAGCAAGCAACACTTAAATGAAACCAAAGGTTACAGTGGCAGGAATTACAGTTCAGATAATGAAGCTCCTGATTGGGAAGCTACAGCTCTGGGTGTCTGGCTGATTCCTGTTGTTCTCTGCTCTTATCTCATCTTCCTTTGCTTTTGTACTGTGGCTCCTGGAGCAGGGTGCTGCAGAAGTAGGAAAGGTCACTACCAACCAATACAGAGAGGAAGAACAATGTCTAGGCAAATAAAATACACTACCGTCCAAGGTAGCCTGTAAAATACAGTCACCACCCTTGTTGTTGAACAAACAGCCTTTTTTAAATGAGTAATGTTTCCTGGCCTAATTCTTTTATGAACAAAGAGTAAGTTTCAGAATCATTCAGCTGTAATTTCATTCTCAACAATTAAACATATTGCCACAGTCTCTTTGGGTAAGAATTGCATACTCACAGGTCTCACTACATGTTCAAGTCTGTCTGAGCATAGTTTGGTATAAAATCTGACTCAGAATAACACTGAACAAAAACAATACGCTTACCCTAATTTAAGAGAGCAGATTCACTGCAGCTTACATGACCTCTGCCCTGACTTTGACCAGCCTTGTAAAACTGATTTAAACTTTATAACATCATAAAAGATTTAATTGTAGTAATTATTTAATTGCTTAATTAAGATATTAATTATCTTTAATATAGATCTAGTTGTTTTCATAAAAACTGTATTTATTTTTTCCTGTTAAATTCTAGATTGTTTTTACTATATACTCCTAATACTGGAATAAAACAATCAGCACTGTTTACTTTCTCAAAGAAAAATGCCCATTAAAAACAGAAGGCCCCAAAACTACTGAATTCCATTAACTCAAACATCTGATCATCCACTTATTTATGTTTTGCTTTCACCTCAGTCTTCTGACAATAACTTCAAATGTTTTTGAAGCCCTCCGAGACTAGTACCACTACCTCCTAGTACCATTAGACTTTTTTTTAAGCTTAATTGCTGTGTGATGCACTGACAGATCCACTCTACTATTTGCTAAGGAAAGCACAAATGCAACCACAAACTGTTCGTGAATTGCAGTTATGGTCAATTTGTACTGTCCACCTTGACTTGCTTTATTGTGCCCACACATATTTATCATTTACATCATTTTCTTCTTTTAATACAGACATTTAATGTACGTTGCACAGAGATATACAGAAGATTTATAAAGCTTTAGAAGTTAGCATTATAATTAAAAACAACCTTTTTGTTTCCTCATCCTGTGTACTCTCTTCATAAAACTGTTACTCCTGAACATAAATCAAATGACTACATCAACAAGATGTTTCCTTGACTTACCTTCCTCAGGAAGATTGCTTAGGAAAGCAAACATTTTCAGCAGTAATCAGGATTGTTCTTTCTCTTTTATATTTGTTTATGTCTCAGAGTTTCTCACTTTCTTCACTAGCTATAAGAAATATCTATATCCTAGATGAGTTTACACTCATGATATTAAAGGAAACAAACAACAATAAAATTGATTGTCCTGTGGCTATGTAGAAAATTATGTTAAAAATAGTAAGATTTATGTAAAGCTTGTGTATATGTTATGTAAAGCTTATGTAATTATAGTGATGAAGTTAGAAAGTCCCATGTATACCTAATTACAGTTGAGCAACTTGATTTTAGAGGAAAAGACCACCCTAAAATTATATTTTAGGGCACACTGAGTATCACTGCAGTTTAAGGAGCTGAAGTTTATAAGAAATCTTAGTTCTTGATAGAACATATTTACTAATTTACATGTCACAAAAGAGAGACTGACACAGGATAAGAAGCTTGTCTGGTGGCTTGTCTTTCACGTCGCTCTCACCACTTCCAAAATGTACCACCCACCACCCCACTGTGCTGAGATCCACTGTTTGGTCTCCATATGTTCAGCAAGCACCGATGAATGGTAATGAGTGCCATTTTTTTCCACATGGAGGAATTCAATTCCACACCTTTGCTTTATATCCACTTCCTTGTCAGATGCCATATTGTCAGAATGCCCCTCTCCACTGCCATCTGTCACACAGCAACTAAACGTAATGGAATATTAACAGGAATGTTCAACCTCTACTAGCATACCACCAACATCCACCTCTGAAGTTATAGGCCCACACAGTAAAATGGGAGGCATTACTTTCAGAGCAGCCCTTGTATAAGACACAGTTTTAGGAGGACTACTTTATTACAGATTAGTGGAGTAACAAGAAAATTAACACATACATTTTAGGCAACAGGGACTAGGTAGAAAGATTCTTTGTTCAGATAGCATGTCCTTTTTATAGTCCTTTTATTTCCCAGCTCTGTTTGTAGCAATGCTATGCACAAAAACACAATCGAAGTGTCAGCTCCTGCCAGGAGTATCAAAGAGTTCTCAGAAGTCCAGCAGACTGTTTATAACTGACTTTTCAGACAGTCAGTCCCATTTGAGTGAAACCCCAACCAGTTCTAACATCTACCCTCTCTGCCAAAGACCAAATCATGTCTCTCTTACAGACTTTTCGTCAAATCTAAGAAGCAGATTATGTTTAGTGTCACTTTTAAATGGCAAAAGCATGACACAACGCAGACATTAAGCATCAAGAAAACATAGTGACAACGAACATCTTACTTCACAATTCCTAACGTAGTTTACTGAAGACATCTTATGCCAGTGCTTACAGCAGTTTCTAAGATGCAAAGAATTAGTCAGAATCCTGACAAAGCAAGTTCTTTTCCTGTTTGACCTAACATTAGATTTCAACTTTTCTTTGGAATGTTTATATGGGAGATAAAAGAAAGGTTAGGCTCCTCAACAGCGAAACTATGTTTCGCTGTCAACCAGTGAAACTATGCATCAGAACTATTTCAGAGGGCCAAGAACTTAACTTCTGTGATTATTTCCCACTGGAGTCAGTGTATTTTTCCCTTGCAGCAGGGAACTTACTTTTCCAGTTTGCGGAGGCAAGTGTCTGGATTTGAAAGAAGACATCTGCTACTTGGAGGTTAGAGAAGCAATGACCGCAATGAAGTACATCTAGTAGCCTTCCTGTTCAAGTTTCAACTGGTGATGGACAGAGTTGCCTGAGGTCAGGGCTGTCAGGAACCAGTCTTTTGGCCAGTAATCACCAATAAAATAATTGCCAAAGGAGAGAAACTATGTCTCCAGATACTGTATATCGTTTTCTGCTCCTCCTTACTTCCCAGTCTATGTACTGGGGGGTTGCCATGATTCCTAATTTTTATGTTAACTATCTTCATTGGCATTGAAAAGTAACATAAACCCTGAGCACTTCCCTGTACCAGAAGTGTACATAAACTCACACACACATAGATGTATTGAGGGATACAAACCTTAGAGTCATGCATTTATATTATAATGTATGATACAGATCACTGATAAGGATGTATTTGCTACTATAACCTGCAAATCTATTACTCTTAACTCTTCACAGCTTTTAAACTACAATAAAAGTTTCCAATGAGATGGTCTGCAAGCGTTATACAGGAAAATAAAGATGTGTAATTTAGTTCATGAAAACATGCTCTAAATTATAAATCAAAGTTGCAAGGATTCACACTGGAGTTAAGATCCCAGAGTTTTATGTATTCTACAAAATCACAGCAAAATACTGCTACTCCTAAACACATAAATGATTTTGAGGGAGAAGTAAGAAATAAGAAATACCTAAGATGAGAGCTCAAAATATCATCCAGTCTACCTGTAATCCAGTTTACTGCATTACACAAATTCTGCACTGTAACACAGATCATTAGCTAAAACCACAAATGCAGCTGAATTTGATATTTCCTTTCTAGCAGTTAGACTGAGCACTTGCAGGACTATAAAGATCTTATTCTTGCTCATATGTTTCTTAGCAAGGAGAGGAAGTGACAAAGACATTGAAAAGCAAGTTGGAGGTCAATCTTGTAGATTTTTAAAGCCATTTGGCCAAGCATTCTGTAACCAAAGAGTCAGTAAGGCAGAAATGACTGGAAAATTGGTATCTTTGATTGAATGGTAAGTGTTGGATGTGTTTATGGAACATAGTGAATTAGTCCCAATATTGTTCTAAGCAATTCCCAATAAATAGCCAGTATGTGAAAAAAAACAAACAAAAAAAGCCAAACACCACTCATATGGTGCTGTCACGATCCACCACTTGGATGCCCTGGCACTAAGAAGATAAGTGAGCTTTTATCTTGTCTGTATTTCTTGAAGCATTTATAGAACATATATAAGCTTGGCTCAAATACTTCAGAGAGAGCTCTAGAAGTCTGGTTATTTTTAGGTTTTTCATGAAGTAGCTGCCAAGTTAATGAAATGCTAATGTAATAAAACGAAAAATCAACTTCCTTTGCTCTGCTGTTCTTTCTACCACTATTATTAAGTCAAACTTATTTGAAGTACAACTGTATGGGGACTGCTGAATCACTGCCTGAACCCCTGATTGATTACCTGAGGCAAGCAATGAGTCAGCCATGGGAGCACAGGTGAAGGCAATCCACCTGTGCTGCAGGAAGGGGTGGAGCCTGGCTCCACCTCTCCTAAACCCATTTAAGAGCTGACTGCCAGCAGAGAAGAATCTCTTCTGGAGATTCACTTCATCTAAGTTTCCTATGTGAGCCTAGGGTATGGGTGAGTGTGATTATCATTTCTGTTTCCTACTTTAGTGTAGTAACATCATAGCTAAGTTCTCTGTTAGTCCCTACCATTAGTATATTCATTAATTGTATAACTGCTATACCATAAAGTTGGTATATTCATTAATTATACATACAACTTTCATAGGCATCTACTTAAATCCTTTTCAAGTCTATGATGAACAAAGGAACAAGTTAATTACCATCTGTTACAAAAAGGATTTTATTAAGTGCACCTATGTCTTAAGTACATAAAGACACTTTCTATGGCAAAAAGCAAACTTTTAGACTTCCTTAAATACCTAAAGAAAGTTATTCACAAGCATCTGGTATAAGTCATGCCACTGAAAACACAAGTCAGTAACATATGCTTGCTTGTATATAAGTCTTTATGCAAACACTGACAAAAATAACTAAGGAAACAATTTTTTTTTAAATATAGATCAGACCCAAACCTCCTCTTAGAATAAAGGTAAGTGCTCCTCCACCAATTGTACAGTTCTCTGAGTGAAACTGCTGTTACACTCCTGGCTGTTCCAAAAAAAGGTTAGTAATTACACTCAATATTACTTGAAATGAGAATCTTAAACAGCATTCTCATTATTCTTAATCAAGGAACAACTTGATAAATTCCGAACTTTTTCAAGTTTCTGATAAAACTTTACACTAAGGATCCCTTGATGTGGAATGTATTTAGAATTGTTTCAGAACAGCATTTGCTTAATTATGAACTATGCAAGGGGCTACAGAATGAACAAAGGCAAAAGAGATGCTACAGGAAGCAATGTCACAGAATGGCCTGGGATGGAAGGGACCTCCAACCCCCCTGCCACATGAAGGGACACCAACCTCCACATTTAATACTAGACCAGGCTGCCCAGGGCTCCATCCAATCTGGCCTTGAACACCTCCAGGGATGGGGCATTTGCAACCTCTCTGGGCAGCCCGTTCCAGTACCTCACCAGTCTCTCTGTAAAGAATTTCCCCCTGACGTCCAACCTATATCTCCCCTCCCTCAACTTAAAACCATTTACCCTTGTTCTGCAGTTATCTACCCTTTCAAAGAGTTCATTCCCCTCCTGTTTGTAGGCTCCCTAACATGGAAGTGTAGGAGTGGGCAAGCTGAGGAATGTAGCCTTATCTCTCCTGCACCAGGCACTCATGATTACATACTGGTTCAGACTGTGATTTAAGAATTCCACTACAATGTGCAAGTCACAGTAACTCAGCAATTGTGGTGGAGAATGTGATGATAACTTCTTAGAAGCAACTGTAATCTCCTCTCCTATTCTAATTGTAATATCAGAATTTCTTAGAGTCAATTGTAATATCCTGTCCTACTCTTGCGTATGTGTAACTTGTCCCTATAAATATCTTCATACTGTCACTTTGCAGTGTTCAAACTAGGAGGAACTACCCCCTTTATACCCAGCATGTGTGTGTAGTGCTGTAACAAAAATATATATCTGCTTTATAACTACTTTGTGGTCACCCAAGTCACACTAAATCTTTAAGTCTGATGAACAAAAGCTCCTTTATTCCTTGCAGAAAAAGAAGGCTTTCTCTCTAAGCTGGAATTTTAGTAAGCCAGGGAGGTACAGTAACAGTTATGCTTTCAAACTAGTACTTTTAAGGAATTCTCATTTAATTGTGAGAAGGCAAGTTTCTTGTAATTTCAGAGTTTCAAATCAATTCCTTTCAACCCCAAATTATTAAGAATAAGATAAATGTCCATATGGACTATTTCCTCTGTGCTTTGCAGCAGTAAGTGGGAAGCTACACGCTTCCTTGCCAAATCTGAATACTACACACAAGAAAGAACACAGAAGGCCTCAATGTATGAAGACTCAATCCATTCCTATTCAGGCAGTGTACTCACCTCACCACTCTACCAGCCCTCAATTTCAGCAACCCTCATTCTTTCTTCCCAAGGTACTTTTCTATTCTGTAAGTAACTGTCAGTTCATCTTGACATCATCATCCCATTTCGTACCTTATTTTGTTGGGGGACAATGAAAGTCATTACCTTGCTAATGAGTGAACAAGCTCAGTAGCTACTTGAGCCAGACATAAACATACACAAGGTGCCTGGCTACTACATACGACGAAGTTGTTGCATGGGTATAGAAGGCTGTAAGCACCTACAATAAAGGTGGTTCTTAGGTCTCTTGCCACATTCTGTTCCATTATTGTATTTTAATTTAGGGTATGTTAGCCCTTGTGATGACAACTGAGAACCTCACATTACTCAGTGTACTTCAACGTCTCTCCAACAGTTAAACTTAGGTAACGCAATCTTTACTTTCCTGAAAGGAGGTTGAGGTAGAAAAAAAATCTGAGATGCTTGAAAAGCATTGAAAAACTTTTGATCTTTCAATTAATAACCTCAAAGTTAATGGAACCTGGAACCCGAGTCATTCATAACATGAAAATTTTCAAAAATAATACATCAAAAGAAGTGTGAAAAGTCAGAATGTGACTGAACACAGAATGAAGACAGGATTTTCCAGGCTAAGGAAGTACAGAACAGAATGTTCAAGTCACCAATATATGACTCAAGGCATACTTTATTCAAGAACAAGATTCTTGGACAGTAATGTTTACAAGAAAATATATTAAAAAAAAAAAAAGTAACTACTTTCAAGACTAACTCATCAACAAATTTCATAGTTTCGGTTAAAGTTCTGAATCCATATTATACAGTAATGTCAACATATTATAATTTAGCATTTCTGTAATAATTAAACGTACCTGCAGAATCTTTCATGGTGATGCTTGTATATTTAATAGTTTTTTCACAGATTCCTTATACTGAGACATGTTACTTTCTGTTTCACCTTCATTTTTAAGTGCAATTACAGAGTTCCTGTAATTTTTAACTACTTCAGATGCAAGAAGCTCTTCCTTATTTACGTTACTGACATTCTCTGTGGCTTTTATTTGAAGTAGAGTAGCGAGGGCATTTCTCTGAGAGAAGCTGTTTTCCCAAATATACTCTTCCATATCTTCATCAGTCTTCTCGCTCTCCCATGCCTCAGTTTTCTGAAAGAAAATATACCTGATTTTAAAACTAAAAACTGAAAGCCAAAATAACTTGTAGACTCTTTTTTGCTCATTTCAATTCAGTTAAAAAACAACAAATCCCAACCTGTATTACTATAATCATTTTCATTCCCTGATAATTTAATATGTTAGTAAATAATGTAATAAGTACCTTACAAGCAAGAGAACAAAAACTGTAATGTGAGTGTGGAGTTGTGTAACATATTTCTAGAATTCACATTTAATGTACTAAGTTAAAGATCATGAATGTGTTCTTCAATGGACTAACTAAAAATGATTTCTTCATCCTATCCCAGATAATTCAGAATTTCAGTTAATATTAACCAGTTTGGCTGATAATATGCTCAGTAGGTAATTTCACCTGTTTTTCCCTTGTTTTTCCCTTCATCCCTTGTAGGATGAAGTTATTTTTCTTTCTTTCACTGAAGTGAGCATTTCCTGTCACTAAAACTTTTTTTGATTTTAAATCTCTGAATTCAGGAAAGTGTATTAAATTATCTATTATGCCACTTAGCTTTTCTGACCAACATTAATAATAAAGACTCTTTGGAAGTTGTTAGACTTTGATTATGAGTGAGTTCATAAGGAAATGTAACCTAAAGTATCATAGCATTTAGAAATCACCCCTACTTCAGCCTCAGTTTATGTTATTAGCAGAAGGACGTACTGAGAACACTCAGGAATGGTACAATTGTATCACACTTTATTATTCTGCAATCTAAAAGTCATTAAATTTAAACAAAGAAGTCTTAAAATATACTAAACAGTGCTCAGAGTTAGATATGTCTTTCACTAATCACTGAGTTACAGCAGTCCTTTTATTTTCTGTGCATCTTGAGTCTTTTTCCCAATCAAGGAGAGAGTTCCAGCAAGATGTGAGTGCCATTTTTCTACCAGCCATTTTAATCCTATAACCCACAGGTCATAGCATTGTGAGTGTTCTTAACAAGGCCTGCTTAGGTTTCAGAACTTTATCTTACAATCCAAATAAAAATACTGAAGTCCTTCTACGAAAACTGCAATGTTCCACTGCTGTCAAGTTTTCCTGATATAACCTGAAGTGATAAAAATATCTTTGTAATGGCTTCAAATGACCAAAGAGGAAAAAAAGGCAATATAATGTAAATGTGAATTCGAGTCTAGAGGAAAACTACTGTGGATATTGGGATAAGCAACGGTTATGTAAAATATTCATTCTGCTGCAAGCAACCATATACTCCTCATCCTACCTGTGTCTTGTAGTTAAATGCTCTACTGTAAAAAGAACATAAAAGTGAAGTGGGATGTCTTCCTCAAATTCATTTAATACATACATCTTTGGGAATTCACAGACAAATATAATTAAGCCTTTAGTATCACAATGTTCTGTACATTCCACTGTTTTCTTCTCTGATCTACCCTCCTGCTTCAACTTTCCTGTTCCTTCAGTTCAAGTTTTAACTGCAATGCATATGACATACAACAAAGGGAAGCACCCAGAAGACCTTTGGCTATTATTGTACAGATTCTACCAGAAACCACTATCTAATTATCTCTACTCCTACACGCCTCCTTCCTTACTGTTCAAGTCTCAACTCTTTTCTAATCATTCTTCTGTACTTACACTTTTAGAAGAAGAGAGATTTATTATTGTTTTTAGTATGTCAGATTACATTTTTACTTTGAGATGCCCTTTCACTTTGCATTCCTGTGTAACTTTTCACTAATAATCTTTTAAGATCTTATCTGTGTAATGCAGAATTAAATCCTCCATTCTGCATCATCTTGCTTTGTGCATGTTGAAAATCATGTCTATCTGGACCATGAAATACTGTTGCAACTTTCTGTAATCTTGACAAATTTGAAATAACTGTGAATTTTTTCCTTCTTGTTATCTTTTCCATATCCACCCTTATAGTTACTAGTAATACTTTTTCTTATTCAAAACTTCACTATGCACTCCACTTTGTTCTCCCTTCCACTATAAATTCATACAGGATGTCACTTTATAGTGACAAACTATCAATCTCAATTATGTGCTCTTTTTAACCACTTGGGGGCAGGAAACCATTACTTTTTAAAAACCACTTAATACCTTAAAAGCTGAGGTTACAGCATTCAAGAAGTACTATCACATAAAGCAGCAGAAATATAACTATTTTATCTGCTGTTTAATAATGTACTTAATGTATCTTACTCTTTCAACTGGTAAATTCACTCCAGGCACAATCCTGGGAAATAATTTGAAAGGAATCGCAGAAAGTCCAATGAAAGAAAGTTGATTCTTGCAAGTCAGGTATCTACTGCATACAATGCTGACAACTATTAAAAATGAAGGAGACCTCCCTGCATGTTAAAATAAGTATTTTTTAAATAATTAACATTCTCAAATCTGAGTATTTTGAACATAACTTGACTCATGTTTTGAACACCTTCCCATAGCGGTTCTGTGTTATGTATACCTTATTTGAAACAGCAATAATAGAAGGCAGATTAAGAACCAAACACTAAATTCACTTTCTTCCTCTCTTCCTTCATTTCCCCTACTAAAATGAATAAACATGCAAATGTATCCACTAGAAAGTAACAAGGACTATCAGAAAATATCAAGACACCTGCTGCCAAAAGGAAGGGCTACGCTATTCATTACAGGAACAAAAATAAACATCACAATTATTACTTCCAAATAAAGGGTTTTAATTAGTGTAAAAATCAGGTAACACTTCTTTATGTTTTTAAGAAAACAGCTCTTAAAAAAAAAAAGCCTTCGGCTTTAGCAAGATTTTGCAAAAGTTAATTGCTCACATTAGTGTAAAAACGATAAGACATGGTAGTTTCAAGTGCAATATTACTTTTAACTGCACATCCCCAGGGCTAATATGACCACAAAGGCAATCCTGTCGTATTCTAGTTCTCCTAAAAATAATCATAGACTCGTAAAGGTTGGGAAAGATCTTTAAGATTATCTGATGCAATGAATAACTCATCATCACCCACGCCCACTAAACCAACTGTGTCCCATCTTCACATTTCTTGAAAACCTATACAGACACTAACTCCACCTCCTGTCTGGGTAGCCTGTTCTAGTGCTGGACTACTGTTCCTGAGAAGATTTTCCTAATAATCAGCCTGAACCCCCACTCCCTCCATCCCAGCATCACCTAAGGCTGTCACTAGTTACCTAGGAGAAGAGGTTAATCCCCACCTCATTACAACTTCCTTTTAGGTAGCTGTGAAGAGTGATGTGATCTCTCTTGAGCCTCCTCCAGACAAAACAATGTCAGTTCCCCCAGCAGCTCATCACAAGACTCATGTTCAAGATCCTTTACTAGCTTTGTTATCCTTCTTGGGGCATGCTCAAGGGCCTCAATGCCTCTCTTGTAGAGAGGGGCCCAAAACTGAGCATACTGCTTGAAGTGCAATCTTATCAGCACTAAATACAGAGGAATAATCATCTTCCTAGTCCTCCTGGCTATACTACTTCTCATACAAGTCAGGATGCCACTAACACCACCAGATCCCATTCTGCCACACAGGTTTTCAGTCAGTCTGCCCAAAGCTTATAGGGATGCATGGGGATGTTACAGCCGAAGTGGAGGACCCCAACTTGGTCTCATGCTTCAGCCCATTAATCCAGCCTATCCAGTTTTTCTTCCTCAAGCATCTCAATGCTTCCTCCCAACTTGGCAGATCATCTGTAGATTGCTCCAAAAATAATGTCTCATTAGTTTCCATGGAAACTACAACAGATACAAAGAGCACAATTACACTATTTGATAGTGCCAACTATCTCTAAAGCCAACAGAAGCAGGGGATGATATTCCTTTTCTGAGATCAGAATACGATTCAATCCTCACTCCTTTCAGCTTGTGGAAAAATTTGTGAGTACTTTAAAAGCTGAATATTTCCAAGTTACAGCTGTGGTTTAAAAGAGATCATGAAGAGATCAGGAAATGACAGATCCTAATTAGTAAGTAGGAGGAGCTTGGAATTGGGCAATCTTTTAGTTTTTATAACTTTTTATAATTTTGTATTTTGTAACTTCAAATACATGCTTAAAGATGTTTTGTTCGTTTAA
The DNA here is from genome assembly GCA_035772895.1 of Perdix hodgsoniae. NCBI lineage: Eukaryota > Metazoa > Chordata > Aves > Galliformes > Phasianidae > Perdix > Perdix hodgsoniae. The sequence goes on from JAPSGF010000041.1 coordinate 1,563,907, forward strand.
GATGATCCACTTTATTTTTCAGCAACATAAATCATTATGTAAATCACTGCAGATGACACCAAGCTGAGCAGTGCAGTTGATATACTGGAGGAAAGGGAAGTCATCCAGAGGGAGCTGGACAGGCTGGAAAAGTGGACCTGTGAGAACTTAATGAGGTTCCACAAGGCCAAGTGCAAGGTGCTGCACCTGAGCCAGGGAAACCCCAGGTATTTATACAGACTGGGGGAAGAACTCCTTGAGAGCAACCCTGTGGAGAAGGACTTGGGGATACTGGAGGATGAGAAGCTAGACATGAGCCATCAGTGTGTGTTTGGAGGCTGGAAGGCCAGCAACATCCCAGGATGCATTAAAAAAAAAGGGGGGGGGGGGGGCCAGCAGGGATAGGGAGGTGATTGTCTGTCTCTACTCAGCTCTTGTGTAGCCCCATCTGGAATACTGCATCCAGGCCTGGGGCCCCAGCACAAGAAAGATGCAGAGCTCTTGGACCGAGTCCAGAGAAGGATCACTAAGATGAGCAGAGGGCTGGAGCACCTCTCCTATGAAGAAAGGTTGAGGGAACTGGCCTTCTTCAGCTTGGAAAAGAAAAGGCTCCGGGGAGGCCTCATTGCGGCCTTCCAGTACTTGAAGGGAGCATATAAACAGGAGGGGGAATGACTGTTTACATGAGTGGATAGTGACAGGACAAGGGGGAATGATTTTCACACTCCAGATGGGGCCTCACAAGAGCAGAGTAGGGAGGTGATTGTCCCTCTCTACTCTGCTCTTGTGAGGCCCCATCTGGAGTACTGTGTCCAGGTGTGGAGCCCTCAGTACAAAAAAGACATGGAGATTTTGGAAAGGGTCCAGAGGAGGGCCACAAAGATGATCAGGGGGCTGGAGCACCTCCCCTATGAGAACAGGCTGAGGGAGTTGGGTTTGTTCAGCCTGGAGAAGAGAAGGTTGCGGGGTGACCTCTTTGCAGCCTTTCAATACCTGAAGGGAACTTACTCCCAGGAGGGGAGTAAACTCTTCGAAAGGGCTGATAATAGCAGGACTAGGGGAAATGGCTTTAAGTTAAAAGAGGGAAGATTTAGGTTGGATGTTAGGGGGAAGTTCTTTACTAGGAGGGTGGTTAGGTCCTGGAATAGGCTGCCCAGGGAGGTTGTGGATGCCCCGTCCTTGGAGGTGTTCAAGACCAGGTTGGACAGGGCTCTGGGCAACCTGATCTAGTAAAGGTGCATGTTTGGTGGCCCTGCTAGGCAGGGGGGTTGGAACTACATGATCCTTGAGGTCCCTTCCAACCCAGGTCATTCTGTGATTCTGTGATTCTGTTTTCAACTGAGATGGGGAGATTTAGGTTAGATATTAACAGGGAGTTTTTCACCCAGAGGGTGGTGACACACTGGAACAGGTTGCCCAGAAAGGTTGTGGATGCCCCATCCACAGAGGCATTCAAGGCCGGGCTGGATGTGGCTCTAGGCAGCCTTGTCTAGTGGCTGGTGACCCCATCCACAGCACAGGGTTTGAAACTAGATGATCTTTGAGGTCCTTTTGAACCCAGAGCGTTCTATGATTCTATGATAAAACAAACTTATTCACCTAGGGAGACCTTTCAAGCAAATACGCATTATGACACATGTGACACTCAGTTATGTGTGAAATTTAGACTAATTGGAATCAGTTAATTAGACAAGTCAGATAAATTCAAACAAAATCTGTCTTAAAAGGAAATTTTAGAGAAGTTTTAAACACTTTAATGTAACATTTCATGTATAGATATAAAATACACATACAAAATAAAAACAGCATAGGCCTTATAAAGGTAATGAAATGAAGTCTTAGTTAACTCTGGAAGTACGATCCAAGCATAATCACCTTTGGGAAAAGAATCTAAGGTAATATACCTTAAGCAGTGCAGTCAGAAACTTTTATTTTAAAGCTTCAAGTAAGTTTAGTTTATGTAGATGGGAGAGAACGGAGAAAGAGAGAGCATGAGAGATTTTCTTCCCCAATTGCTTACCCAGGATTCATGGTACAGAACTGTGAGGAGATGTATTCCATAATCATAGTTCTGTCTTCTTAGTGGACATCTGAAAAATTCATTAACAAAACTAGTCTTTCTGAAATTGAACTACAGTAAATATGTAAATGTACTTGAAGAAAAAAATAAACTTAGCAAAATTTCTAATCTGTAAATAGGCAATTCTAGGGAAATGTGTCCGTGTCTGATTCAAACATTTCTGAATTACACATTATCAAGAATAACATTATAAAAATGTGAAAGAACATCTTCAAGTCTAAATGAAAATGTACAAAAACAATTTACAGATCTTCATAACCTGTTAAAAACCAAACTAATATATGCTGCATTCCTCTGCTAGAAATAGCCAAAATTGAATCCAACATGCATTAGTCCAGACTGCCTTAAGACCTGATTTTTTTTTTTAATCTAGGTTTAAAAAGAAGAAAAAGGTGAGAAAAATCAATTCAATGTAGTTCAGAACAGAAGGCCTAGTCAATAATCTAGACAGAAGAAGTCTCTAAGTCAACGTAGCTTTAAATCAAAATAGAATCACCAGCTACATTTGTCTGGATAAGGCACAGCAATGCAAAAGCACTTCTTAAAAGAAGTAATATAAAAAGTGCCCACTAAGATTTAGGTGACATTAATCATTTTCACGTGCTGATCACCAGTAACCTCCTCTTCCTCACACCTTTTCCAAGAGGCTGTTTTGTCTCCCACTTTTGTGATAAGCAAGAGTTCAATTCTCTCTCTTCTAGAATAACATATAGCAGATACACTCAAACTTAGGAAACTATTTGTCCTATACAAAATATAGTATCTCAGTTCTAGCAGCTCCGCAGTGAACCAGATCAAGGACTGATACCAGTCAAAGTTGGTTCTTTTTTTCACCTTTCCTTCTGAGGGACAAACTCTTTCAGCAGCAGTACTCAATTACAGTGACTATGGAACTGTACTCTGTAATGATATAAGTTACACAAAACCCACAAATAATGAATTTTTTAGTTGTTCTAAGGATCAATAGGAACCTTAAGCAGTAAGAATTAGGACTGGCACAATGTATGAAGCTTTTTTTTTTTTTTTTTGCATTTTATGAGAATTTATGCTGAAATCAAGACAGTAAAAAGGGTGTTCAGTTTTCCAGCTGAAATTAGTAGGTGATCCTAGTTAACTCTGAATTATGATTGTTTCACATTCCAGAGAATAAATATTTAAAAATGTTATATTTCTACTTCCAGCCTTTACTGACAGATACCACTCATGGTATTACTTTTCCATTTAAAAAGATTTAACACCTCCACTGCCTGCTATTTTTGAAGTTAACAAGTTAATTAAAACAGGAATTTCCCACAATGGTAGTTCTGAAAATTCAAGCACTGGTTGTCTGTTACAAAAGTTGCCATCAGAAATAAGCCTGGAAGTAGTTAGCATACTTTACTTTTTTGATCCCTGATGTGTCTTACTGATGAATACAAAATGGATTGAATCATACAAGACTACATCTGAGATGCTTTGAAAACATTCATCTGAATGGCTAGGGACTGACTATTCTAGCAAATAACCTCTTAAAAGGGCTCCAGCTTCCTCCTCATACTTCCTTCACAAAGAAGAAACTTCAGTTTAGAAGTATTTCAAATAATAGCCTAGAACAAAATGGATATTGCACAGAGATAAAGCCTCAGAGTTTACTAGAAATAAAGTGAAATATTAATAAGCACATTAAAAAGTCCTCCAGGAATGACTCATCAAATATTATAGAGGTAAAACACCTTTCAGCTATTCTAACAGCCACACAATAAGTTTTGCCATGAATAAGAAACTATAGTTCACATCGTCCCAGTAAACCAACCAGACTTTCAAGACAAAAGGAATACATAACTATCCTTTTAATAGTAAACCTAAAACTGACTGAAAGTCAGGAAATTATCAGAAAACAAATCATAATAATTTTAAAAAGCTAGAAGACTACCAATATTTTTTTTTCCTAACAGTGAATGCAGATGTGAAATAAAGCACATAAAGCAATATATATGGATTCTCTTAAATGCTTCAGAATTCAAACACAGAAAACAAACTTCTCCAGTGCAGTTTTCTGAAAATAAATGTCAATAATTACAATGATTTTTTAAATCTAGAACATCAAAACACTGAACAAAGTCTGAGCACTGATGTCTGAATTTTTCTTGCCCACACCTCTTTAGAAAATTGTTGTAACCTACAGAAGCTCTTTGTGAACAACTACTACTTATAATAAAGATTTTCAAATACAACATCTGATAATACTAAACAAAGATTATGTCTGATATTATGTGATTTGTCCATAACATTTTGAACACTTATGAACAGAAGTAGTGGTACTGATTAAATTGGAAAAGATTTGGCCCCTATCTCTACTGCAACTGTCAAAACAGGCATTTTTTCATCCTGTAATCATACCTGTCTATTATAATAGTGAGTACATCTGTATCCTTGCAGTACCGCGCTCCTACAAGTTTAATGAGCTTCTTCTTTGCATGGTCATCCAAATTCAGGTTAGAAAGCTTAACCTTGAAAGTAGAAGAGAAAACACTCTTGATTATTAGGAGAAATTCCATCTCCGCACCCTGAAAAGTATTTTCAGATATGATTAGACATATCTTTCATATCTGCACGTATCTGGAATTAAAAGCGTAGTTATTTAATATGCATTTTTAGTTACTTCCAGTTTTAGCACTCACCAAAAACTTTTAAACACACGGCAAATACTATGTGAATATTAAAGTAATAGATTTCTTCTCATTCAAATACCAGATGGATTGAGAGAATATTTAAACATCTTTCAGATGGGAAAAAAGTTGTCAGTTTCATCTGTACCTTCACTTCATACTCACATGAACTTAATGTGGAAAATAAATATTTTTAGCAACTTTATGTTTTCTAAATACAGACTGGTAAGGATATTATTAGGATTTTTAAAAAAATGTTACAAGCACCCAGAAGAGAAGGAAAGACATCAGGAGTCATCAACTCAGAATTCTTACCATCCTTATTAGAAGATCATTACTACAAGTATACTAAAATGCATACAAACCTAAGGGACCACAACCATCTCACATAATTCATCAAACCACTGTGCCAACAGCTTCCCTTTTTTTTACAGTATCAAAAACAAAACAAAAAAACAAACACAAACATAAGGAAATAACTGTTACTTTTCTAAAAAGAAAAAAAACACAACGCAGAAAACTCATAATTAAGTAGTTACTCTGAAGCTAATTTCTGAATATAATTACAAGTATGATACGTAAAGCAAGGTGTTTTCAGCTATTAAATGTTTTGTACAGCAGCAAATAGCAAAGCTAGATGTCTGAAGATATAGGGGGGTTAGAAATGTAACTTGATGATCAATACTAAAAATTTTAAGACATTAAACGCCTTTCATGAATTGGACCATTGCTTTCCCTCCTTCCCCCCCAGTCTCTGTATCATTCCTATCACATCACTGCAGTACAAAGGAACTGATGAAATTCAGGAATCCTGTATAAGAAAACTATCTGGTCTGTTACCTATGCTACAGGAACACACACAAAAAAATCCAAAGTCATATTAAAGTGACAAATGTTTCATGGCTTCTTGCTTCAAAAACAAGATATGGTTTAAAGAGCTTATAATTGTGAGCTGGAATGTTGCATGCCATTTTATGTTGAATTTTAGACAAGCTAGAGCTCCACAAAGAATAATGATTGCTTAAAAAAATAGTTTCATTTTAAACCCTGTTGTTTGGCACAATTCTGACAATTGCACTTGGGACCAGATCATGATAAACCTGGTACCAAAAAATACAGGCACTAGGCTACAACAGATGAAAAATGAGCATCTACAGTAAGATCTCAACCTAAAACAAACAAACAAGAAATCTCTGTAAGAATTTTTGCTTTCAATTCTTAGAGTTTTCATTTTTTTCTTAAAGAACATGAGAAAGTACATCGCAGTCTGTAACAGAGCAAACAGAAAAAGCTCTCACTGATACAAACTCAACCCTATGTGACCCAACGTCATCTGCTTCCACTTTTAAATCCTTCTTTCTCCCTAAGCAGTTTTCTGATTATGTGCAATGTACAAGCCACAGACAATGATATGCCAAAAAAAAATGGGGTCATCTGACCTCAGATATTATTTGACTAAGATTTCTCAACCAAAGAAAAGAGATCTCTGGAAAAAAAAAAAACAAAAAAAAACCCTTTTTGGTAAAGGACAACATGTAGCCTCACACTATTCAAGTGATAACATAGCACCTACTGTATCTACATATGGAAAAGTTGATTTTTAAGAATGTATGCTATTTTGTCTGTGTCAGAGCTCAGAATTTACTTATAAATATATTTTCATATCATAATAAGCTGAGTTCTAAGATGCTGCAGTATATAAGGAAATCCTCTATTGCTTTTTTTGATCATTGAATGAACCATTTGCCACGTTCCCATACTTCTAAAACATTTTAACAGAAAGTCAAGTATTTGGGCATTAAAAACAAAGGTGATTGCTTTCCAAGAGTACTACTTACTCTTAAAGTCACTATTCTTGCTTTGGGATTACGAATAGATGTACCTGCAGAAACATAATCCACTGTCTCAATTTCAATAGGAAAATGCTGCTCGCATTTCTCATCACTGTCCAAAGCACTTGGCCATTCAGTGCAGAAATCTGTATAATAAAAGAAAACAACCCAAGTAATTTCTATCTTTTCTCAAATTTACTGTAATTTATGTTTTTAGGAGTAGTTCTAGTGAAACTACACTCTTTCACAGGCAATGGCAGCATCTCTGCTAGACTCATTCTAGTATTTCAATGTCATTTTTGTACTGGGTTCCTCAAAACTGGACACAGTATTCCAGATGTAGTCTCAGAAATTACAAAGATGGGAAAAAAAAATTAATTTCCTAAACACACTGGCTACACTTCTGCTAGTACAACCCAGAATACAGTAAGTCTTCATCACTGCAAGGGGTACACTGCTGTTCCACATTTGACCTTCAAAAGCCTGCTGGCTCTCCATGGTCTTGTCCACAAAGATGCTTTCTAGCCCTTTGTCCCCTGCAGCCGTCACGTACAACTGGCATGAGCTTTTCTATCCCAGACACATGACTATTTACATTTAGTTAACTTCATGGAAGTCCTAACAGCAGATTTTTTTCCTGCCTGTTGACATCCCTCTGAATGACAGCCTGTTTTACTTCTTCCCCTATTTGTTGCTATCTGAAAACACGATGGAGTGGTGCTCTCTGTCATCACCCAGCACGTTACAATGTACTTGGAAATAATTTGTAGGTTTGCTTCATCACCTTCTAAAGCCTGCAGTGAGAGCAGTGAGGCTGACTGACCTGTTGTTTCTGACATTTTCTCTCTCACCCTCATCCTTCATGAAATTTTCACACAAAAATATCCTACTCATCCTTGGTAATCCTAGGTAATCTTTGTGTTTATATCTTGAGTCACTCAGAAATTCCATGCTCACCCATGCTGTGCTCAAATTTTTGCCAACTGGAATGGACTATTCTTGTGCTTTTAGGAGGCAGTTCTAAAAGCTCCCTTTCTCCCACCCCCACTATCTCCAATAAGATCTGCCAAGCAGACTTCTGAATAAACCAATATCATTCTCCTGAAGTTCTGGCTGCAGTTGTCTGACGATTTTAAACCCCAGTTTCATGATCATTGTTATCAAGGCTGCCCTAACCTTCTCATGTGCAACCATCTCTTCCTAGTTTGTGAATGACAAATCCAGCAAAGCATCTCTTGTAGTCAACTGGTAGATCATGTGCATCAACAAATTGCTGTTAATATGTTAAATTATCCTCCTTACTTCTCTCAAGATCTTTCACAATCAAGAGCTGCCATCAGCTTTCAAATCCACAGCCAGTTCTTCCATACTTGTGACTAGCATACGAAAATTCTTTTTTACTCATGGACAGTTAGCCCAGGATCTGAACACAATAACATTAATAGCACTCTACAAGTCTCCAAAATTGTTTCTATCCTGTTCTGCTACTTTTCCAGAGAATGTTTAGACGGCTGTAGCTTCCCATCAGTACCAAAGATGGTAACTGTGTTTGTCATCTATTTCAAGAATAGTTCATCTACTTTTGCTTCTTCAAGCAGCTTGGCCCACCAGACTCAATCAGCTTGTAACCCATCTCACAGCAAACCTCCAAGCTGTTTCTGAACAGATCAGCAGCTCCTCCACCCTGCATGACTGTGAATCAGTAGTAATCAGAGTAAGATTTCTCCTTGCATTTCCATGACTCTTCAGACTTGTATTTACTCCTGTAAATGCTGCATGTGTTTGTAAACAGGTAGTTCAAACCAGGTCTCTTACCATCCCCTCCCTCCACTTCTCTCTGGGCTAACCTCATTAGGAACTCCTAATTCACTCTTTGGCTGGTAGATGCTCTTGCACTTCACTGAATCTCACACAATCTCTTATATATTGCCTTTTTTTTTTTTTTTTTAATAATATATACCAGAATGACTATTGATTAGCTGTTATTAAACCAGGCTTTAATATTCTGAGAACTAAGTCATATCCATCATCCATTTATCTTACGAGTCTAAACTATGAATTCTTCAGTACAAGCAGGGTCTAATAGAAGGGTAAAATTCAAGTTTCACAGGTGTACTGGAAACCTCACAAGACCTATCTGCTTATCATCTGTACAATATAACGAAGCAAAACCAAAGGATACTATACTAGCCGAAGCTGGACAAAAAAGCAGCTTCAGAGATGCCCACCCTAACAAACACACACACACACACACGCACAAAACAAAAAACAGCCAAAGAAATTAAAAAGTAAACAAATAAAAATCCTACCTCTGAGAGCTGCACAGTGTTTCTTAATTGCAGGAGGAGTAAGATGTAAAAAATTGGGAATCTAGAATAGACATACCAAGAGTTACCAAAATAATATCATTTTGTCGCTTAATAATTAAAGAGGCATTACTGAAATTTGGTTCCATTTTCAGAATTTATTAATGTAATTCAATACATTCAACATAAGATAAAGGTAAGAAAACTCAAGCTTAATTCAGGAAAATATTTTAAGTTCAATAATGTCACAGGCATGATAACCCAATCAAAGCCTGCTAATTTGATCCACTCATATTTCTTTTTAAGCTTTGTCTTCATTACTTTTTAATTTAAAAGTTATACAGAATACTTTTCTATTTATAGTAAACAGTATCCAATAAAACTATTTCAATTAAAATAGCTCAATCCTAATTAATAATAATTTTCAGTATTATCACACACCAGTAGAATGTGACTTACCTTTATGAGCTCTAAGTTGCCTTCCTTTGCTGGAGGTACTCCTCCCTTCACCGGGTAGCCCATTCGAATTGGGAGAGGCACAGATGCAGGTTTAAATGCAGCTGCTGTTGGATAAACACTGCTCCAGTCCTGGTCAACAGCCATCTTCTCAGTTCTGGGAGGTATATGCTTACAAAATGAAGATTGTACAAGTTCAACGTGAGACATGCTTATTTGTGATCAAGCAGGAACATACGTGAAAAGTTATTCAAGGATAAATTCTCCTAACTAAAAATTCATGACACACCTTAACATAAAAAAAATTAGTGCTCACTTCCCAAGAAATTTTTAAAAAAGAAGCTATCAAAGGTTAGGATGTGTGCCCTTCCCAGCCTAAATAATAAAAATCCATTATTTCAGAAATGTTTCCAATGAAGCCTTGGCAAGTTGGGGAAGGGAAGAGTTTAAAAATCAAACTCAATTGCCTGAAGTGCTCAACCGTTCACTGCAGGAGGCAAGAACATGAGTTTTAAGTTTTTTGAATTTCGAAAGCCCCAATAGTTTCATATTAAAAGACATGCAAAAAAGTAAAGCCACTATTTCTTTTTCCAAAGCCTTAGTTTGTTGATTTTTTTTTTTTTTTGATCATTTAGAATGGTAAAAGATAAACATAATATATTATGTCAGTTCCTTTTATCATTAAATCTGTACTTGGGAACAAAAATTTACACCTGGTCCATTTTTAAGTACTCGCTTTTAAAACCATGTCACGTAGTATTATATTGCTTTTAAAATTTGTGTGACAAAACTCCTAGTGATCACTTCCTTGGATTAGGAAAGTATAATTGGTCTTACCAATTATAGAACAATTTCACTTACACATGTAAACAGATGGTTTTTAATTATGCCAGAAAGCAAACACCACAAATCCTGCCAATCTGTACATAACATTAAGGTACTTGTTCTTCTTATAAATGCAACCTTAAGCTACTTTTAAGACCTGCAGTACACGGTCTCTGCACAAGCCTTTTTTTGAGATTACAGATTGAAAAGAGTTAGGAGATTAAATAAGGTAAGTGTACATTCAGGAACGGATTCACATTAAATCAGTTCACCTTGTTTTAAGTGATTCCTATAGAAACTATTAAGACTATTACAGAAGCACAGAATCGTGAGGGTTGGAAGGGACCTCCAGAGATCATTGAGTCCAACCTGCCTGCCAAAGCAGGTTCCCTACACCAGGTTGCACAAGTAGGTGTCTAGGTGGGTCTTGAATATCTCCAGAGAATGAGACTCCACAACCTCCCTGGCAGCCTGTTCCAGTGCTCCGTCACCCTCTCACTGTAAAGAAGTTCTTACGCACATTTGTGCAGAACTTCCTACACTGCAGTTTCTGGCCGTTTCCCCTTGTCCTATCTCCACACACTGCTGGAAACAGTCTGGTCTCACCACTCTGCCCTCCACACCTTAGATATTTATAGATGTGGATCAGGTTCCCTCTCAGTCTGTTAAGACTACCTGAGCATGGAAAACGTTCTCAGCCACCTCTGAGTTAGCTGCAAACATACTCAATTCTTACCGATCTCATAAACTGTGATGTCCTGCCTCTTCTCCTTGTTGAGTCTGAAGGAAAAAAATAAGAAATATTTTTCTCAATACAAACTATTATGTGGCTTTGTTGAAAAAATACAGCACACTCTGCACATTTTTTTTCTCTAGCAAAACCAACATATACTTATATCATAAAGTAACTCCATTCTACCTCTTCCTACTCTAAAGAAATTTAAAGCGAAGAATACATACAGAGCTCTGCAACAACTACTACTGCCTCTGCGGAGCATTCATACACAGACACAATTCATACTAGCCTTATTCCTCCAGTCACAAACATCTACGGTCTATGATTAGGAGTGCCCCAATGAGCCCCACCACCTGACAACACTCAAGGGCCCTTTTACAAACCTGTCAATCTGCAAATGATAAACACCCACACTACCCTCAGAAAAAACGCTGGTAACAGCCCTGACTAACAGAGCTCTAAACGCTTTGGACTCATCTGACTCTGAGGAGGCAAAACTGCTCAGCTTGGGACCAGACACAAAGCCAAGCATACAATGCAAGTTCATATCCCTTGGCAACTGTGAGATTCTAATTTAGAATACTTAAATTCAGGCAGCGGCCTGCTGGGACAAACACAATCCTGACCCGAAGGGAGGAAGGCGGCAGGCCGAGCTCCCCACCCGCCCTCAAGGCCCAACCGCCCGTAACCAGGCACGGCCCGGATTCAGCCTCATGCCCGGCAGCAGCGTCGCGTAGCGCGCCGGGCCGCCCTCACCTTCCCTCTGCTGGGCTTCTCTGTTACTCGCAGCTGGTGCAGAGAAGTAAGCGACCACCTCTGCCCGCCAGCAGCACCGGGCCAGCGCGGGCCAGCGACCCGAGCCAGACACTGCCCAGCCGGCCGCCGCCATTTTCGAGAGGGGAGCTGCGTGCGGTATCTCCCGCCTACAGAAGGGAAGGGCAAGCTTAGCAGAACGCCCAAAGTGATTCGTCTCCTTCTGGAAGAGAAGCACGATGGGTAAAGAGAGTGAGTTGAGCCTGTTTATTTCCTTTGCCACGTGACCGTGCTTAGCGCAGCAGCGTTAGGGTTCCGCGGGTGCGGCGGGGGGTGTCGGGTGAGGGTCAAACTCCCTAGGGAATTTTTTTTCGTCTCACGGATAAAAAATATGTAACTGCTCAGTACCTACGTGCGAATTCTTTTGCTCTTTGCCTCCCTAAAGCAGGGGAGGATCACTGATATAGAGAGGTGATGAAGACACAGGCAAGGTGTCAGTTGAAGGCGTATGTGAAAGAGGAATTTAAGTGAAAGAAAGAGCAGAGGTCTGCAACGTGGGATGTGGTAGGTCAGGTATAAGCGTGCCTCCCACCCGTAGAAGTAAGTGTGCAAGACAGGGGCAGCTCCCACTGGGGACGCTTGAGCTGCCCCTGTGATGGAGGCTCACTGGATTGCTGTGCAAGAACAATGTTTTAAATCTCTTTTAGAGAGAATGAGCTATTGCCAGTAGTGCAGTCAGGAAGTTGCATGCTCAACTTCTGGGTGTTTGGTACCACAGAGATAGGGGGGAATGATGTGTGCAGGTCAGTGTTTTTTGATAGTACTTCTTCAGAAATTATTTCTCTTTAGGTAAAACCTGAATGGGCTCTGACCTGCTGGAGTATGAACTGGAAACCAAGGATCATAGATGTAAATCAACCCATGACTAGATAAATTTCACTTTATTTATTTCAGAGACAGTTGAATATAGCTCTGATAGGGTGAGGGTTTTTGTTTTGGTAGCAGTAAACTTGTATTACTGGCCAAGTCAAGTGCTTTGAATTCCAACATACTGATAATGTAGTTTGCCTTGTTATTGTTAATAGAGCATCTGCAATGGCTCCACAGTGACTTCATCCACGTTAACGTAGTCATTGTTCAGAATGCACTATTATTAGTGGATAACTTAACAGCTAAAAATAATTACAGGATAGACTTTTCAATCAAAAGCTTTCTACCAAATTTCTATTTTAAATCATTCACCTCATTTCTAACAGCACTTGGTAAAAGGACAAAACAATGTATCTTGAAATTCTGAGGAAGGTAATTTTATTGCTAAGCACCCAAGGATCAGTGAGAGCTGGGCATCTCAGTGAGGATTTCGGATTGAGTCCTTCAGGAGGTTGAATATACTCTGGGCAATAAAATTGATAGTAGTAAGAATCCCATACATGCTTCAAGAGACAGAGTATAAACATAATGCATAAACTTAATGCTAGTTACATGAGCTGTACAAAATTATACTGAATACCACGGAATAAGTTCAGAAATACCTCTTGCATGTGGTACCTGTTTTTCCAATTAAAGATCACTGCACTTTTACTTTTAGATTCTGTGATGCACACTCCGTTGCCTTCATAATGCTACATCATTGTCTAGGTTCAGAGAAACACTTTCTATGTTTATTCACACCTATGCTCCCCCTGTTTTCATCATGATAGAAACTTTGGAAGTTGCTTATTCATGTGAAGATGAAATGGAGAATAAAGTTTGTATTTAAAAAGTTTATTTTTTGTTATATTAGCAGTATATTTATTGAATTTTACAAATACAAAGCAAAATTATGCAGCTTTACTGAAATTCTGCTATATATTCTTACTAGAGTGTTCTTACTTATTCTTAATAGGAGATGCTCTGAATTTTAGCTTATTATATTTTCCATGTTATGGTAACATAAGGAGAGATCTTTTGTTGTTCAAAGCATGTAGTGCAGAGCAAGATCCAGTTAACTGCAAGTTTTATATGTTATCTAGGAGTTCTTGTTTCATGACTTCAGCAAGAATCATTTGCAGTTGTTGGACTGCAGTATCTAAAGTTGATTTATTTTAAAAACCTCTTCAAATTTTTTATTGCGCTTCCTAAAGTTAGCCAGTTAATCACAGTTTAAACATAAAATGTTCCATGTTCCACTCACTGCTGGTGTTAGATTTTCTTCAAACCAAATGAACATCCTACTCTCTACTTGAGAAGAATGTTTTAAGAAAGCATTTGTGGGATCTTCTAATTCCTATAATAAACAGTTCTAAAGAACCCCACTTCTACAAGAATAGTTATTTATGAGGCAGTGTTTTTTTTTTTCCATGGCTACTTTTAAACAGATCAAATGTTGTCTTGTTACTGATTGCTTATTGACTACATTGACTAAGCTAAATACAGTCTTGCATTTCTCAAAGGTGATTCGAATTAATCTGAAGTGCCTCATATGCAGATATTCCCTGCTGAACTCATCATGTCCATCTGATTCTTCACCCCCTTTTCACCTGTTCTATTAGTGATACTGTGAAAATTTCTAATGCAATGGTAATGAATGATAATATGAATAGACTAAAAAAATACACTAACATTAAAAGAATTTCTGCAGCCTTTCAAGTTTGCTTTAAATCTTGCTTCAGGACATTTTCTTGATTTCATATTGCCTGGCTTCTCCAACACGTATACCTGAAAAGAAATAACAGTCTACACAATCAGAGTTGATTTCTTATGGAAGAAAAGGCGAAAAAAAACACAAACAAAAAAACACCTACCAGCAAGTAAGTGTGAATAAAAAAAAACAAACAAGGCAAACAACAAAAATAACAATAGCAAAACTATTTAATGTTTTGTATATTCTTTCCTGGTTTTGAATTATTTAGTTCTTAAGTGTTTCCTTTGCTCTTTTTGCTTGTTTCCCTATAGTGACGTATCTTAATTTCAGCTGGGACAGGAACTGATTTCTTCTGAGTGTGTGTTATGATACTGTATTTTGGCTCTAGGGGAAAAACAATGTTGATCACACAGACGTTAACAGTTGCTGCTATAAGCAGTGTTGTATAGACTGAAGGCTGTTCTCAGCAAAGAGCCCGAGGAGCTGAGAGAGAAGAGAATATTCCATACTATATGTAATCATGTGGAAGGAATTTTGAAGGAGATGGGAATTTGTCTCTCTCTCTCTGCTCCTTCGGAAACTGATTGGTCATCAGTCAACCCCAGTGAACAATTGCTTGTACATCACTTGTTGTATTGATTTATATATGTATACATGAGTATAAATTTGCGTATATCACAATTATTATCCTTTCCCACTTCTCTATCTTAGCAGTAGTTTTATTGCAACCTATCTTTTTTTTTTTAGTTCTTTCCCCTATCTGGCAAGAGGGAGGAGTGAGCAAATGACTGTGTGGTGCTTAGCCACCTCCTAGGTTAAAACACAATGGGACATAAATCTAAATTTGTTTTGTTAGCTGTACAATCAAGGAAAAATAATATAATTGAAAAGTACAATCAAAAATAGATGTATAGTCAAGGTGTGGAAATAAACCAACAAAAGAGTTAGGCACAAGGGGAACAAAGAGAAAATAGGTGGAACGCTTACCCATGTAGAGGACTAACTGCAAAGGGCTCCAAAGGAGTGGATCTCTCAGAAGAGATCCTTCCTCCCTGGCAGTCAGCACTTAAATGGGTCTGGAGAGGTGGAGCCTGGCTCCACCCCTTCCTGCAGCACAGGAGAATTGCTTTCACCTGTGCTCCCAGGGCTGACATACTGCTTGCCTCAGATAACTAATCAAAGGTTCAGGCTGTGATTCAGCAGCTCCCATACATTAGCTCAGTAACAGTTGAGAAAATAATGTTATTTTTATATTGAAGAGTGAAAAAAAAATAAATAGATTCAGATAATGAAGATCCAATTTTCCTGTAAGTGACTGTAAGATACAATTGCAAAACAAATAAAATATTATTTTCCATGCATCATCACAAATTATTAAAAATTGCTACTGAGAGAAAATACTAAGTTTCTATTTATAACGAATGTTACTTTTCACTGCATTTTTGACCATTGCTACTATTTAATTAAGATGTGTCTGCTGGCATTTTTTCTATATTGTCTTTTTCCATCCTAGCAAGCTTTTCAAGAAATATATATTATATATATATATATATATATATATATATATATAGTCCATAAATTTATAATTAAGAATGGCTTTAGTTAAGATTAAACAGATATTCCTAACACTCTAGTGATCCACTTATGAGTTCATAAAGTTTAGATGAGCAAATCTATGGATTGGCCTAATGAACTTACCTCAGGATACATTATTTGTGCACCTATTTTGTGTACAAATGTTACTCCTTTACTTTGAGATATAAATTTTACTAAGCATTTCCAGTTTCGGTATGGGAAAAATAATCTTCATTCAAAACCACAACTTTACATACAAATGGGATGTGGAGAACACATATTATTTAAATAATACATGTTACTTAGAAACTTTGGGTAATCATAAAAGTATTGGAGATGTTAGATAATCTAATATAGTGTGAACATGCATTTAAGTTGGAAGTGTGGATCTGCCTGGGGGTAGCGAGGCCATACGGAGAGATCTGGACAGGCTGGAGAGCTGGGCTGAAGCCAATGGGATGAGGTTCAACAAGACCGAGTGCTGGGTCCTGCACTTCGGCTACAACAACCCCAGGCGATGCTGTAGGCTTGGGGCTGAGTGGCTGGAGGACTGCATAGAGGAAATGGACTGGGGTTATTGATTGATGCTCGGCTGAACAGGAGCCGACAGTATGCCCAGGTGGCCAAGAAGGCCAATGGCATCCTGGCTTGCATCAGAAACAGTGTTGCCAGCAGGAGCAGTGAGGTGATTGTTCCTCTGTACTCAGCACTGGTGAGACTGCACCTTGAGTACTGTGTCCAGTTTTGGGCCCCTCACTGCAAGAAAGACACTGAGGCCCTGGAACGTATTCAGAGGAGGGCAACAAAGCTGCTGAGAGGTCTGGAACACAGGCCTTATGAGGAGCGGCTGAAGGAGCTGGGATTGTTCAGCCTGGAGAAGAGGAGGCTCAGGGGGAACCTCAATGCTCTCTATAACTTCCTGAAGGGAGGTTGTAGTGAGCTTGGGGGCCAGCCTCTTCTCTCGTGTCATTAGTGATAGGACCAGAGGGAATGGTTTCAAGCTACAGCAGGGGAGATTCAAGCTGGACATTAGGAAGTATTACTTTTCAGAAAGGGTGGTCAGGCACTGGAATGGACTGCCCAGAGAGGCGTTGGAGTCACTGACCCTGTGGGTGTTCAAGGAAAGACTGGATGTTGTGTTGAGGGACGTGGTTTAGTGGGAGCTATTGGCAATAGGTGAATGGTTGGACTGGATGATCTTTTAGGTCTTTTCCAACCTTGGTGATCCAACCTATGATTCTGTGATTCTAAGTTACTACTATTTTTGTTCCTCCTTCAGTTTTTGTGTTTTTCCATCTAGCATGAATAGCCTGACTCCAGTGAAAAAGCCTGCTCTGTCAAAAAGCTAAAAGCTCTGTCTGAAAAAGCTAAAAAATGACTGCTATCTCAGTCATTTTTTAGGTAAAAGAGTGTCATACAATAACTTCTATGATTTAAAATATTGATTAGGGTTAGTAATACCTACACATTGTTGCAGAATGTTTTGTGATAACAGAGAAACTATTGGGCACCCAGTGTATAACCTTTGTCTACAGGTTCAAGGCTCTGTTTCCCAGCTTTTTATTCTGAATGGAAATAGTGAATTTGCATCTTTGCTGAAAGTCAAAAGGAACTTGAGCAACTTGCAGTACTCTTTGGTGGCACTGGCTCCAGATGCCCTCATAAATAATGGATCTGCAATTTCCTCTAATCCCAAGGAAGACATGAAGGCTTCAGCCTTGACAAGTAAAGTTGACAGGGCCTGTACAACAAAATGTTTCCATAGCCATTAGTTAACTAAAACCAGTACGCAGGTAGATGTCTTCCTGGAGAGGCCCAGTGGTTGAAAGTATTTTGTTGTCATTTTACTGTGTAACTGCATTTTTTACATAATCTTTGGTTTAAGGAAAAAACTATCCTCCTTATCAATCAGAAATCACATTACTTTAACTCCAAGGCTGAAAACTTCAGTGAAGTGAATAATGCCATTCTAAACAAAGGAAAAGCTGGTTTCAGAAAGTATCAGTCACCATATTCATTAACATTTACAGAGAAGCAATGTTTATTCTTGATAATTATCTTTAAAGATATACTATATATAGGTGATATTTGTGAGCTGAAGTCCTGGATGCTCGTGATGTCTCTTATTTCTGCCTTAGCTGCTTTACACTGATCTGGTTTCAGATACTGCAGTTTTTAGCTTGAGGTGGAAAGTTTAGTTGTGATCAAACTTCTGGCACTTTAATAAAAACATTTTGCTCATGCTGAAGTAATTTTTTGGAAAAACATTTAGTCATACCATTACTCATCTGAATTAATTTATAGGTGTGAACATGAGTACAAATTTAGCAAAAAGTTTTCATTATGTCATGTTTATAGTACAAAATATATATATATATATATATATATATAAAGCTTGTATTTACCTTTGTGAAGCAGCGCTTAATAAATTAATACAGCTGCCACCATTTTCTCTGAGCTGCTTATAGCATCTGTCAAACTTAGCTGGACTTCAAGTTCTATTTTAAATACTGCTGAACAGTTTAGTAATATGTCATCTTAGTTGTAGAAAGGGCCCACTTGTGCCCACCGAGATAGGAGGAAATTTCACTGGCTAAAATGATTGCAAACTGTGCCAAAAGTCCTTGCCTTTATTAACGCTCATATGTCCTGAAGAAATGCAGAGCACTGGAATTACTCTGTTCATCTCAGATACTGATCAGTTATTGCAATCAGGAACTACACGGAGAAGGATATAGTAATTTTAAGAATGAACCATAATGCTTCTACTTTGCACAAAATAGATGGTCCTACCAATATTTATTTTCATTCATCTCTGGAGGTTGTCTTTGACTTTTTTGAAAGGATATTTTGATTTGTGAAACCTCATTCATGGAATAGGTTTATATTATACAATGATTCCTAGGTCTTACACAGATGTAATTTATGTAGATTTAAATACGTGAATTTAAGATTTAAGCCTATTTCAGTTTAGGATTTATTAAGCTTGCAAAAATGCATTTGTTTCATTATGCATGTTATTTAGTTATCTCAGACTAAAGTTAACCTTTAGTACAGATCAGTCCAACCTGCAGCCTACCTCCTCCTGGTGCTATAAAGCTTCCCTGTCACGTACCTGTGGCTCAGCAGCAGTCAAACCATCACTGTCAACTGAAAACAGGGCATGGGGAGGGCAGTGCTGTGCAGTGCTGACTCAAGTGATGGCACTTAACAGTATGCATTTTGACTGACAGATCTCTGAACAGTCAAGAATATGCAGCCATGCTTTCTGTTTTGATAACGAAATTTGATAATAGAATCATAGAATCCTAAGAGTTCGAAGGAACCTTTAAAGGTCATCTAGTCCTACTCTCCTGCAATTTGCTCAAATCCCCATTCAGCCTGAATTTGAATGCCTCCATCTTTTGGATCATTTTTGCTGCCCTCCTTTGGATGCACTTCAACAGGTCTATGACTCTCTTGTGCTGAGGACTCCAGTTCTGAACTCAGTATTCCATGTGGGGTCTCAGGAGCTCAGAGTAGAGGGGCAGGATCACCTCACTCAACCTGACTGCCTTGGATTTGATTCCTAAGTTTAACTACACATTGTTTACATCACAGCCACATGTGAAAGTATTGGAATGGAAATATTGGAATGGAAACCTCACATTTTATCTTCTCAATGAAAAATACAATATGCAAGTTCTTATTTATTGGTATGAGTCTTCTATGTATTCTTATATATTGGTGATGAGTAATGTATGGTAATGAAATTACTCGACAAATCCACACATTTAAATCATTTAATTGTAAGCAGAGCCTTTTTCATGTGATGAGTTTACATTTCTGAAATATATGTATTTATAATTACAACCAGAATGGGAGATGGCTTGTTGATAGTCCAGAATATGGTGTTCATTTGGCTAAAATATTTTATATTTTGTACACATACCTGTTTAGAGTAGAAAGTGATGACACCAGACAGTTTTCCTGGTAGCGAGTTTATTGACCACAGTTTAGATATTAAGTATTATAAACCAAAAGCAGGATCCAGTGTATGTGACTGAAGTGCTGGTACATAATTCTGAGTGGGGAATGTTGCCTAGCCTTTGCAGGCCACTTTGGCCATAAACAAGGGGTGGAGATGGTCTGGCTTCTCTGCCGTGTTTACAGAGGCTTCAAAACAGAAGCAGGTGGATGTAACTCAAGCCTTTTGAAACTAAAGGTTCATTTCATGTATCCTGCCACACACTTATACTTCAGTGGCAACTGATAATTAAATAGATAGATTAAAGAGATAGAATCACAGAATCGTAAAATCATAGAATCATGTAATCATAGAATGGCTTGGGTTGGAAGGGTTGTTTAAGATCATCAAGCTCCAACTCCCTGCCATGTGCAGGGTTACCATTCACTAGATGAGGCTGCTAAGGGCCTCATTCAGCCTGGCCTTGGTCAGCTCCAGGAATGGAACATCTGCAGCTTCTCTGGGCAGCCTGTTCACAGGATCACAGAATCGTAGAATTGTAGGGGCTGGAAGGGACCTCTAGAATCATCAAGTCCAGTCCCCCTTGTCAAAGCAGGATCCCTACAGCAGGCTGCACAGATAGGCATCCAAGCAGGTCTTGAATATCTCCACAGGAGACTCCACAGTTTCCCTGGGCAGCCTGTTCCAGTGCTCTGTCACTCTTATTGTGAATAAGTTCTTATGCACATTCATGTGGAACTTCCTATGCTTCAGTTTGTGGCCATTTCCCCTTGTCCTATCGCTACAAACTGCTGAAAAGCCTACTGCACCTGAGATATTTATAGACATCGATCAGATCCCCTCTCAGTCTTCTTTTCTCACGGCTGAACAGACCCAGGTAACTCAGCCTTTCCTCATTAGAGAGGTGCTCCAGGCCCTCTACAATCTTCATGGCCTTCTGCTGAACTCTTTCCAGGGGATCCCTGTCATGTTTTTGCATTGGGGAGCCCAGGTGTTCTAGTACCTCACCATCCTCTGAGTGAAAAAATTCCCCCTAATGTCTAGATCTCCCCTCTTTTAGTTTTAAACTGTTCTCTAATGTCCTATCACTATCTGCCCATGTAAAAAGGTCTCCGTTCTGTTCATAAACTCCAGCTAAGTACTGGAGGGCCACAATGAATTCTCCCCAGAGCCTTCTCCAAGCTGAACAAGCCCAGCTCTCTCAGCCTTTTTTTTTTTTTTTTTTTTTTTTTTTTTTTTTTTGTAGGAGAGGTGCTGCAGCCATCTTTGTGGCCCTTTTCTTGACATGCTTCAGCAGCTGAGGTCTCATATGGGCAGAGAAGGAGACAATCACCTCCCTCATCCTGTTGGCCACCCCTCTTTTAAAGTAGTCCAGAATACCGTTGGCCTTCTGGGCCGCAAGCATACACTACTGGCTCACGTCAAGCTTATGGAACCATACAGTTTCAATTGTGCTCAGAGAGAAGAGGTAACTGCTTCCTTTCATTTATTTATTTGTTCTGAAAGTGAGTGATTGAGGACACTCTGCAAACCCAAGGATGTCCGCATCATGGTGTAGCATTGTGCTGCACAGCTACACCTCCTTGGGCCCAGGAAAGAAACAGCGAAGCTTTCATAGAAGGACGGGTTTACTTGTCATAGGAGCTGCAGGAAGGACAAACTAACAAGGCTTACCTCTTGGATATCAGGAGACTGACTAGACATAGGAAGCTGGAATTGTGGGACAGCTGAAATAGGTCAAGACTCAAAGAGAGCCACTAGGAAAAAGAAAGTTTAGGACATGATGGCAGGAAGCTAGGGGAAGGAGGGAGCATGGAATTCATGGTGGGAGAAGGAACCTTTCTCCCATAGGCAACTGAGTTGAATCTCATCCAAGTCAATACCAAAGAAATAAGGTTTGCAGGGAGATAGAAAAAGAGCCATTGGTCTAATTCCAGATCTTATTGGATGGATGTCAGCATCACTACTGGAGTTTGCACAGCTGAAAGACTTGCAGGCTGGCAGTGGAGAAACTACAAACTGGTTGAAAAGGGGGGTAACTCTGAGACAAGAAGGAGACCTATGAGATGAACTCCTGGGTTTTATTCTCATGCCTTCAACTTGCTTGTTGTGTAACACTGCCAAAGTATAAGTACAAACTTGCAGCTGTTCAAGTTACTTTCTGGTGGTTTCACCACTTGTTAAATGTATCTCAGATTTTGCTCCCATTCAAAAGTCAGACAACTCTAAATATCCTACAGATTCCCATGGGACAAGGTGAACTGATGTAACAGCCTGTTGCTAATGGGTTACCTCCAGTTCTGCTGCCCACATCTGCCTTAGCCTTTCAGCTTGCTTCTGGCAGCTCTGGTTGTCCTTGACTGTCCTTGGAGCACTAACTGTCTTAGTTAACTAAATATGATATAGCAAGATAACGCAGTATTATAGAATATATTTGGAGTTAAAGCTTATCAATGAAATAAGAGAGTGTCCACAACCGAAGGTCTTACTCTAATGCTGAAGGCAAGGGAGCAAATATCACAGAGACAGGCAGCAAAGAGAAAAAAGGGGATATCTAGTGACTTGGGAACAGTTTTATCTTTCCCTCTGAGCAGAAAATGGAAACAGAACAGTGAAAAGTCCTCTGGGGTATGTAGTTTTTCTCTGAGACAGGCACACCCAGAACTATCAACAATCCACAGAAATGGAGCATTAACTCCTTAACTCCCAATGCTCTATGTGATGTTATGATGTGGAATACTGATAACAAAAAATCATAAAACACAACAAGTCATCTGGCAAGTACTGCAGGCCACCTGGTTTGACTGCAAAACTCAAATGCAAACTTGACTTAGCAACAAAGCCTGTTAACCAGGTTCGTTTACAACTTACGGGGAAAAAATTCCTCAGAGAGGAACTGAGGTGGCTCAGAAAAGGGCAATGGCTATTGCTCTGAATTACTCAAAGGGATGCCATCATTCTTTCTGTTGACTGCATGGAAAAGACAAAGACAATGTTCTTCTCAGAGTATGGTTTCACAACTAGAATGATAGTTTACCACTAACAACAGTGTAAAATTTCCTCTCTCCTTCCCTTTCTCTCATGGCCGCATGCCTCTATCATAAAGCATGCTGCTTCTGGCCCTCAGTGTAGCCCTCCTAAGATACAGAAATCGTATCCGGTAAAAGAGTAAGTGTCTTCTGAAACAGTAAGGAGTTAGGGCATCTCAACAATTGGTCTGACTTGAGCTGGAGCCAATCCTAACCAGCTGGCCAGGAGTGCAATAGGATGAATGAAAGTTCTCCTTTTTGCCACCAGATTATGATGTTGGCTCTGTTGTATGTGAAAACAAGCCCTGAGTTTGCTTTGTTACACCTCTCTTCCTTTGCACTGGCTTCCACAGCTTCACAGAGGCACACATGCACACACAAATGCATGCTCCTGGCCATTTGCTGAAAATAACTAAGTTGAATAATTTCAAAATGGACGATTCTTACAAATACATGAAAAATGCTGTATTATTTATAACTGATTTATAACTTTGGGAGGTTTTAAAAATTTTGGCTGGCTAGCTAGGATTTTTCCTGCAGAAGAGGCAGTATGTAAGGAAGTCTGTGTTAGCATACATAATGAATAAAGAAGATAATTTAATCAGTGAGACAAATCAAAAACTGAGAAGTTCTCATACTATTGTTTATCTTCAAAGTTTGCTTTATCATTTTTCTTTTAACTTTCCTCAGCTTTGTGTAGGAAATGCTGCAGTCATGTTCTGTCAATGCTAATGAAATTGAGAACCATTGTTCTGATATTCCATTTTTGTTTGGCATACAACTGCTAGTGTAAAAAACACTAAGAGGCAAAAATATTAGTCTTCTTCCTTTAGATGACTGTTTCTTTTGGTTCTTTGGGTGTAGTAGCTCTCAATGAAACTGAATACATTTTGCAAGGAAGTTTACATAGTGCTTATGTTTTATCAGTAAATGGAACCTATAGCCCGTTATTTTCATATGTTTATCTCAGAGGGACTGTCAAATTCCGTATGCTGTCCTTCCTGCAGTTATCTCTAGAATGCATGTCGATATTTTGCTTTTTCCGATGATGTGACTGTAATACCAGCAACCACTAAAGTTCAGAGTAATTATAAGCATATGACTGCTTTCAAGATTCTGTTTTTGACCATGATGTCAAAGCTTAAGTCTGGACATGATGTGCTTTCATAAAGGTAGATTAGGGGGTTTTATTATTGCTGGATTCAGGTTTTCCTTTTTTTTTTTTTTTTTTTTTTTTCCATTATAGTAGCTACTTTTTGGATATTTGACTCAGAAATTGAACTGACAAGTTTTTCAATTTGGAGCTACTCCAGCTACACTTTGTCTATATACTAGCTGTATAGTGGCATTAAGCTAGTGTCTTGTCTATGAGGATAACTTCAGGTACAAACAGTTGAGCAGTATTAAAGGGAAGAAATTGAAGAACTATTAATTTTATTGAAGTGGTGCATTCCTTTTACTGCTTCAGGTTACCTGTTTAACTGATTGATATAATGGAGTGAACTAAGTTGCTATTGGAAATGCACTAATATTAAAGAGAATTATATTTAGGATTCTCTGAAGTCCAAGATTAGGTTGTTCTAAAAATATATGGAACAGTCATTAATATTTAGCCTCTTTCCTAAGGAAATTGGGTTTATGCAACCGCACTGAGTGCGTCTGTCTGAAAGTGCCTTACCAAAAACTTCTGAGCCAGTTGGCAAGTTTCAGCAAATATTGACAGAGGATGAGACATGTCAGAGATAATAAATTTCTTCAAGTTTTGTTAAAATAAGCAGTTGGACAGAGGAAAAAAAAATTAATAATCCCAAAGATGAAAACACTTCACTTTGAGTTCAGTTAAATTGTTTGGCATTGGCACCAAAGAATTTTCAAAAGAGAGATGTTATGAAAGTTCTACGGAAGAACTTTGATCTGAGCTTCCTTCTTTTTAGGCACAGAATAACCTAACCACAGGGCACAAAGCCACAAACTGTCTAAGTTTTATTTTCATTTTTTGAAATCATTAATGACTTTTTCCATCATTTATGTAGGAAATTTAATCCATCTTATTTTAGAATCTCAATTTTGTAACAGACATGTGACATGTCTAATGTCCTCACAGGCTACTGTTTTTTTCTATAGTGAAGCCATTTGTTTCTATAGTGAAAACAAATACTGTGCTGTGGCATTGATATGGTGCTGATGATGGAATTTTGTTACACTATTGTGGAAAAATTTTTTGCTGTTACAGATGGCAGTAAAACAAAAATGTATTTCTTGATGCTAATGTTACTGTTGCTCCTTGAATTGTGGACTCTACATGGTAGCTAGTTCAAGAAGAGGAGTGCTTTATACTTCTTTATGATAATCAAAAAGCTGGCATTAACCTAATACTGGATAAAGTTGCACTGCATCATTATAAGCTTTTATATTAATTAATTTAATATAGTAATTAATGTGAGCATTACAAAGAGGTCAGTGTTACTCTGTGGTAATTTTCTCTCTCTCTGAATTAGCATTATAAGAAGATACGGCACGAAGGCACATGCCAAAACTTGCTGATCTGTTTCAAAGCCAAGGCCAGTGAAAATATGTCAGAACCACAAAAACTGTTCATAAAGCCCTGCTGTCGTATGATGAACTATTTCTGTGAATGTTTGAAGAAGTGATCAGGTCCTTTCTTATAGAGACTTAGTGTGGCATGCCTAACAAATAATCAGAACAGAAGTTGATTTCTGTGCCAAAGGACAGAAAGGACATCCAAGCATATAGGTAAAAGGACATATGGAGATATAACCTAAAAGACAAAGAAAGCATTAATGGAAGATACTCAGTTGAATGGAAGAACTTAAACCCTAAGAATGGCAGGGCACTGAAAAAAGAGTTTTTCTAATACCACTGCATTTTTTGTAATGCATAAATGTGTTCTGCTAGTATTGGACTAGTGCAAGTTAAATTCAGACAAAAGGCAAAATCCAAGTAGTAATGCTCTCTAAAGAACAGCAGATAGGTTAGGTTGTTAGATACTTCGAAAATGGGAAGTCTTTGCTACGAATATGAGAAAGATGGTTTAAGGATAACAAGTCTTTGGTCAGTTGACTCAGACAGCTGGTTACAAGTGAGTGATTTTTTTCTGTGGTATGTGGCTCATACTATTACTAGAACAGCATTGCTAGCTAGTGATTCAAGCTGGTGACATATGCAGCTCAAAGGTCACAAGAAAGGTACAGAATAGTAACATATGTTTGTAAATCCCTTTGTTGATTTTCTAGGTGTTTTAGAAATATGAGGTAGTTACTTCTAAGACATTTAGGTCAAGAATATTCCCCTCTAGAGGAGACTGAAATACTAGCAGTAATTAACTGAAGTGTCTGTAAAAAAATAGCTTGGACAATTTAGTTTCTGAATAGCAATGAATAAAATCTGAAAAATAATTTTTTGTTTGTTTCATTCACTTATAAAAATAATTGAATTTGTGTTGTATCAGTTCTTGTGTGCTCTAAAAATAAAATGACTGAAAGATTACACTTTAACTAAGAGGAAGTGTTTTTTTTCTTTTCCCTTTTTTTTCTTCTCTTTCATCACATGATACTTATAAGTCAATTTTTACATGATACATGCAATAATCCCAGTAATTTTAGGAAAAATGAAAGTACCATTTAGAAAATGTCTTTTTTTTTTTTAAGGTAAATGTACTGTTGACCATGTCTGATGCATCATGAGGCATTTTAAAACTCTGAAAAAACCTTGAGAATTATTTAGTTTTGATTCTCAAAGCAGTAATAATCTATAGCAAAGTAGCAGAAGTTTCAAACAGTATGTCAAATTTAGCTCTGAAGTAGCTTTGTATGTTAGATCACAACCTGTTAGATCATGAGACCTGGTGATTATATGCGAGAGGAGGTTTATGGCAGAGAAATAAAAATATAGAAGCAATATGTCAAGACTTTGCGTAGACAGTCATCTCTTTGCCAAATTGTTTTTTTCTGGCAGTTCTAATGAAAGTTATGCAACTTTCATCTTCTAAATATATTTGCTGGTATTATATTGTAGTGAAGAAGCTAAAAGCTGATGTCTTAAGTCTAGTCCTCGTAGTTATTCCATGGTCAGAACACTGGCATGCCCTGAGATAAGGTCAGGTGTATACCTGAGGCTTTTTTAGCTGAGGTTGACTTAGCTCTTAAAAAAATGTATCAGTGCAGTGTAGCCAGCTATAAGTCTGAAGCAGAAAGAACAGTCTGTGAAAGAGTTTGTACAAGGAAAGCAAGCTGTATTGCAGGTTGTGAGCATTCAAAACCGGCTTTTATGTCATTTGAAAGCAAACAGTAATTGTTCCTCCCCACCAAAAATCAAGACTTGTAAGATTTCTAGCTGAACAGACACACACTGGATCCACTAGATCCTTTTCTTCTGATTGGAGCCAGATGGGCAACTTTGTGTTACGTGCCACTGGGCTAGTATCAGTCTTTTCTGGCTTCAGCCTAAAATAAGCTGAAGAAAAATCTGAAAACAGACATCCTCAGTATACTGATGTTATGGCTGGAATTTTCCTTTGGTTGAAGGCTTAAAATCCTGAATATATTTTATTATGAGGCAAAAAAGAAAGTCAGATATGTCTAAACTCCTTGCCAGACAGGCTGCCAGTTAGCAGAGTCCAAGCCCAGGCAAACTTCTATTAAACCTGTCTGGTCTTCTTCTGCAGTTCTGCTGAAACCAACACATTCCCAGACTTCTTTCTAATTTTAACATCTTGGTATTTTCAACAGAAAAGAATTCTTCCTTTACCAATATTTCCGACCAAGTCTAATTTGTGTCTGATTATATATATCAAAGCACAAAATCTTTCAACAAAACATCAAGCCTCAGGAGACTGGAAATAGAGCTATAAGTTAACTGATAGATATCAAAACCTGCCTACAAAGGCACACAGGCAACCTCTTCTCTTTATGACTTGGTCACAAATTTCTTTGTGTAACAAAAATACACAAGCAATAGGAATGAGCTTAGACTAGAATGTTTCATAGAATTGTATGGCTGTTCAGCATTAAACTGTATAGTAGTATGCAGAAGAAAATGATGTACTTCATGCACTCAGAAATGAGAATAGAATACACTTTTATAACAATAAAAAAGATGGACATGCCCACCTCAATATGCCTGCCTTAAAATAGCCACCTAAAATAACCTAAGAAACAGCTTACACCTCCAGAACCTGTCATATTACTTTATGATGGCTAAACTCATTTGCTCTCCCTAATAATTGTCTTAAATGCTGTCTTAAAGCTCTCAGCATTTGGGCTGGTCAACTCAGTTGCCTGATACAAAGAAAGAAGCCAAAGCTCAGATGGGTGTACCTCAATTTACTCGAACATGCTACCATCAGTCTCATCTCTTTCTCTAGTAATTTGACTCTAGCTGAAGAAACTGGATTTCTTCTCTTACTGTTTTTTGTTAGAACAAAACATTTTGCTGGAGCAAACAATAGATTGGATACAAATTTTATCCCAGAGAGGGAAAAAAAAAGCCCTTTTTGGTTATAGTTTAAACTGTAGACACCAATAAGCCATGTATTTACAAATATCTGAATGGACAATGCATGCAAGATGAAGCCAGCCTCTTTTTAGAGGTGCCTAGTGCTAGGACAAGAGTCATTGGGCCCAAACTGCAGCACAGAAGGCTTCCTCTGCAAACTAGGAAGCACTTCTATGATGTGTGTGTGGTGGAACACTGGCACAGGTTGCACAATGAGGTTGTAGAGTCTCCTACCTCAGAGATCTTCAGAAGCTGCCTGGGCCTTGGCACCCTGCTCTGGGTACCCCTGCTTAAGAAGGGGGTTGGATCAGATCAACCCAGAGGTCCCTGCCAACCATAGCCATGCTGTGGTTCTGTGGTTTGCAGTTATCCAGGTGAAGGGTTTTTATATAGGAAAGTAAATCACAGAAGCTGTTTTGAGAAAGGAGGACATAAGGGGAAAAACAGGTGTGGTTGTGTAAAAACATCAATGACTCATGATCAAGGTATCTAAATCCTAGCATAGATTTCTGCAGTTTTTCTATATAACAGTTTGCACTGATTATTATACAGTATAGAACTCACATTTTCTAAGAATGTTTTCCTCTCTCAAAACACACTTTGGCAGTCAATTAAGTTTGGCAAGCCCAAAAGGCCATAAAGCAACTCTCTTGTTCTTAGTTGCCAAGGAACATATCTCATCTTCCAGCTGATGTTTGTCCCTTCCACTCCGTTCATTTTCTTGTTGTTCAAGAGATAAAATTCCCACAAACGTCTTGTATATCAACACTTGAAGTACACTTGTTTACAGCAGATAAACAAAAAGAACCAGAACCCTGTGCACAGATTCTTTGCTAGAAATAGTATTATTTGAGACAAGACTCAAAAGTTGGTTACTACTTCTGGTTATGATTAGTACTTATCCTTTAAGAGCTTTCATTAGGCTTGTCTTCCATGGAAAATATTACAGCATGACCTTGAAATAATTCCCTTTTGATAAAACACTTGACATCAGTTTGCTCTCAGTGTTTTAGCTAGCATACTAGTTCAAGTGTTTGTACATTTAAATGAAGAATGCTCATACCCAGTTAGTCTGTTAAGCAGAATTTTTCCCTGGCTACAGGAATAACAGAAATATGTTTACAGTTGCACTGTCTACTATCCAGAATGGTCCTGTGTCCAACAGAGATCAGGGTGGAGAGGGGCACTCACTTTGAATCTCTAACACTGGTTCATCAACTGTACAATACAATAGCACAGCAAATTTAAATGTGTTAAGACATAGAATAAATAGGATGATAGTTTAAAAACATTGACGATTTTTTTTTCCCCCATTACGTGCATAAAGATTAAGAAACTGTCATAACACAGGTATGGCCTGCTCACCCAGCAAAATCCTATGGCTTCCTTTCATCTGCTTGCTGCATGCTGAGAACATGCACAGCACCAATGTTGTGGATAAAACTTGTCTCTAGGACTGAAGGAAGAAAAAAAACAGCAACAGTATTATCACATGACAAGTGTATGCTTGAGCAGCAGTACTGAGACCTTTCACATGATAGGTAGTACTGGAAAGACAGACTGTTTTATTTGGATTACATGAACTATATATTTTTTTCTAGATTTTGGATCTTCTGTATAAGAACCAGTGCTGTATATGCCTGCTGAACATTCGTTTTTCTATTCATACATAGAATAAAACATGATCTTGTACAGCCTTTCCCTGTGATTTCTGAAATGTAATGGACAGTAAAATGCACTTTTTTTTTTTTTTTTACTAGCTTTTGAAGGTATTTTGCTGTTATGCCCTCTATTTGCCACTGCTAAATTATATTGATGTTCTGATATTTGTGTATGTGTATATACTGCCAAAATGTGAATCCCAGCTCACTATTTTTTTAGAATTTTTACACAATTTCATATTTGAATAAAAACAGGATTTGATGGTAATATTAATTTGCTGTGATTCAACACAGTTTCAGACCTTGCACACCTGCATACACATGTACACATGCACCGGAACACAGATGCAAAAATACCACTTGCTGAAATTATTCATTTTCACGTAGCTAGAGATTATTCCTCCGGGTTGTATCCTGTTTTTCTCCTTTTCTCTCACTGGTACCACTGAGCTTTGGAAAACATCCTGCTGTTGTCTGAGTACTGGCTCAAATCTCACTTTGCACAAAATGGGGAAGAAGCTTGTACTCTTCTGCATCAGTACCTGATCTTGTGGAGTCTACATTTGATGAGGTGCAGAAGCTTCCCACTAAGTAGTTAAAAAATAAGAATCTCCTTCACATGATCTTCTGGCTGCCCTTGTAGAGAACATGGAGAATGGTGACATGTAGCAGGTGATACTTAATGTTTTTTCAATCATGAAGTTGTGTAAAAGAGCTGAAGGCAGGAGAAAATTCTGCTGTCATGGAATAAAAACGTTTTACATCTTCTAAAATAGTTCCTGCGACTTACAGTCAAAATGCTTTTTTTTTTTTTTATTGTTTATTTTTATTATTATTTTTTAATTATTTCTTTATACGTCAGGCAATCAATTCTTACTGTCATCCTTCATGGTGTGTAAAAGTATTCAACATTTAATTTGAATATGAGCTCTCACCTGCATGAAAACTGAACCTGTTAGCAGAAAATAATTACTATCTGTTTCTATAGCTGCTTTTGCCTTTGCTAGAAAAAAGTTTAACTTTATTTTGATATGTTTGAGTGTGTCTGTGTTCCAAGTTACCCAAGTTATTTAAAACTAATAACATTTTCAATGCTTCTGTTGGAGGATTCTTACTTTTATTATATCTTGAGCACCAAGCTTAAAGTCTGAATCTGTTTTATGTTTTCTGTAATGCACTGATTCCTAGTATGCAAATTATATTAACAGGACAGATATCTTAAATTAATTCTGTATATTTTTAGCCTTCACTATATTAATTCTAAAAACTAAAAATAAAATGGTAGATAAACATAAAAATATCAAGCTATGAAAATACGTTAGTAAGAGCAATATTAAATTTAATCATATATCCTGTAATCTTTAAGATTGATGACCATTTATGATTACAACATAAATTAAACTGAGCTGCAGGTATTACCTGCAGGAGAAGTTCCTCTTTTTTCCTATTTGGCAGCTAACATGGTGTCCAGATTTTATTATATTTGTAAAGAATCTTTAGCATTCAAACAAGTCAACAGAAACATGATAAATGATCAAAGAGCAAAACTCAAACTGATAGCTTCAGTCACATAAATAACAGATATTCTTTTCCCATTGCCATTTTACACACTAGTTTCCCCATGTAATCCTTCCTCAGATTTCTTTGCCAGAGTCTGTGGAATTAATCTTCCTTCCTACAGAAGAAACTGGAGAACTCCAAACATGTATGCCTTGAATGCTGTAAAAAGCATCAAATAATAGTTCTGAATGAAAATCCACAGTGGTAAGAACTCTTCTGATATTTACAAGAAGACCAAAGGTTAAGAAGAATAAAATAGACCATCTCTTCCTTTATATATGTATATTTTTCTCAGTATAATGTATCGACTGAGTTCTGAATGGCTCCAGTAGCTTTCATCAATCCAGTCTCCACTCTTAATTTCTTAGGACAAGATATATAATGTATTTGTCTGGCTAATGTCTCACACTCCACCAAATACTTTGGTTTTGAATTTTGAACATCAGGTAGCAAAATGATCTTTGGCAGTGTGGGTGATCTGTTTGTAACATCTTCTCTAACTCAGCCTGGAGGTCAGATGTGCTGCAGTCACTCAGGTTTTGCCTATAAAGGGAAACACATCTCTGCTGTGGCTACAACCTTCACGGAAATGTCTTAATCCAGCATTAACTACATTGCATTTTTATAAAGACTTCTGTAAGATTCCCATGTAATGTTTTCATTTGGTGGGGTTTTGCATCGTGAACGTACACACTAGTTTTGTATTAGAAAGGGTGTCAACAGTTTACAGGCTGGTTCAGCCTGGTTCCATGACTAGTGGGGTGGAGGGATCTATGCCCTGGAAAAGGGAAAAAAAGGAAGAGGGTAGAGAGATGGGCCTAAAAACAAAACAGCAGCAATGATCTGAGGAGAAACGTAATAATTTAATAAATAAGATATCAGAATGGAAGATAACACACTGTAATATAACATAATACAATTGTATGGGGACTGCTGAATCACAGCCTGAACCTCTGATTGATCACCTGAGGGGAGCAATGAGTCAGCCATGGGAGCACAGGTGAAGGCGATTCACCTGTGCTGCTGGAAGGGGTGGAGCCTAGTTCCACCTCTCCTAGACCCATTTAAGAGCTGACTACCACGAGAGAAGGGACTTTTTCTGGAGATTCATCCTTTTAGAGTTTTCCATTGAGCCCAGGAGAGGGGTAAGTATTCTATCTATTCTTTTTGCTGTAATGTAATAACCTGCTTAGCTAAGCTCTCTTGTATGTTTCTTAATTATAACTCCTGTATATTCATTGATTATACAACAATATAATTAGGATTGAAGCTAATAAGTCAAATAAAATGAGAGGTGGCCTGAAAACCAAAGGCCTTACTTTAACATGTGATGAGATAGCACCCTCAACAGAGACAAGCCAGGTGGTGGGAAAAACGGGCAGGTCAAGTGATCTGAGCAGTTTTATGTTTTGTTCTGAGCTTCTGCTGGTAACAAAACAGCAAGCAGTCATCTGGGGTTGTAGTTCTTCTCTTCTGGGACAG
>JAPSGF010000041.1:1596942-1631675 GCA_035772895.1 Perdix hodgsoniae
GACAGGTACCCAGAACTGGAGTATAAGTTCTTTAACTCCCAGTGCACTACATGATATTATGATGTGGAATACCTGTAACTAAAAATCATAAAACTATGATAAAGGGTTACATACACTTTTCTGATGATTTCTTAAATACTGTATTCTTTAGTTACCAGCACAGTTAATATAGCCATCAATTACAACAGCTGATTAGTGAAGAAAGCCCTCGACTAACCTACATTATGGTGAAATTAAAGCTGCAAGAAATAATTTCTAGGTTCTGCAGTCTAATAGCACACTTTCTATGAGGCAGTGTAGGAAGGAATTTCTCAGTAGACCATGAGATATGTTGTGAGAGGGAGGGCATCATCAACTCCAGAACATAAGATTCCTGACTGTTTCTATTTTTCTTCCAGGTTTCATATTCCAATAAGCGGGCTGCAATAATTCCTAATTTTCTGGAATCAAGGTGAAGACTCTCATATCTATCTGTCATCATTTTGATCTTTCTTGGAATAATCCAATGTGATAATGCATACTGCTTAGTACTGATACCATCTTAGCCTGCATTGTTAGCAATGCATGCCTGGATATTGTCTTTGCTCGCAGCCTTGCAATTCTGTTGCTTTGTGGGTATCGTTCTGTTGTGTCATGCAGGTGCCAGAAGTGACAAACATGCTCCCCAGATATAGGCACTTGAGCACAAGTTCTTATAAACTTA
Organism: Perdix hodgsoniae; assembly: GCA_035772895.1. Taxonomy (NCBI): domain Eukaryota; kingdom Metazoa; phylum Chordata; class Aves; order Galliformes; family Phasianidae; genus Perdix; species Perdix hodgsoniae. The sequence goes on from JAPSGF010000041.1 coordinate 1,597,646, forward strand.
GCATGCAAATGAAAAGACTTTATGTTGATGTTACTGGGGGAGTTATACATTAGCATTTGGATTAGGAATTTATTGGAACTAGAATGTATCTAGGTTCTCTGAAGCTAGCCCTCTCTCTTGTAAAAAAGTAAGTCTTGATCTTTTTATGGCCAAAAAGTGATCACTAATGATCCTACATTTCGTATAAATGCAGTTTATGAGAAGATATGATGCTTTATCTGTGGAATATCCTGTTTATCCTGTGCTAGAAAATAAACTGTATCTTTGTCATTTACTGGGAAGGGGTGACACTCACTGGACAGAAATATATAGTGCCACAAAGTGAGTGAATTCTAGGAAACCACTGAATGGTTTTAATTAAATGAAAAAGAGAGTTTAAGCAAATAAATGCAGGAAGAAAATGATTAACAGGAACTTAAAAGACTTCCATGCTGATTTTGCAGCCTTCGGCCTGTTCTAGGTCCCTTAGGAAACAAAAAGCATCAGTTGTATCCTTATCCACATGCATCTTCAGTTCTTGTATATCTGTAGCTAAACAATTTTCCTGAAGACCTGCTATGATTATTAGTGAAAAGAAATCACACTTTTTTCTCACCTGTTTCAGACAGTTGGCTTCTTAATGATTCTAACATAGCGGGCAAGTAATGTTAACTCTGACCAGACAAGGACATTTACTACCACTATGAAATTATGCGCTGATTTCAGATTGTTGATTTAGAAAAAAAAGTACCTGATTTCTCTTACATTATTTCTAAGCTTTGGGCTTATGACTTTCTCTAGTCACAGCCAGCATTAAATAAGATGTGAGATACTGAAAGCAATATGACCACGAGAAGGAGTTTGCAGTGAACGAAGACCTCACTGAAATCCTCCTTATATGCCTGGAAAGGCTGAGTTCCACAGCAATAGTACTAGCACCTGACCTAAGCACATCAAAAACCAGTCTGTAAACAAATAGCAGATGAACTTTTCCACTGCCATGTGTACTGCACAGCATGTACCTTCCTGTGCAACATTAGAGAAAAAGGAATTAACTTCTTATTCAGTCCACTGGAAAAGGGGATTAAGAAGTTGTAGTTAGGTTTTTCTTCTATCTTTTGGTCTTATGTTGGGAGTTTTCCTCCCTGCTCTACTGAACAATCTCTGCTGTTTCATTTTTGAGTCTTTGATGTATCTGTCAATCTGTGACATGTAAATGTTCTTTACAACATACAGTGCTACGAAGAAAGCAGTGAGTATCTGAGCAGTACATATTTAAAATCTGTTAAAAGCAATTGTGATAGGATGTGTATATTAATGTTTGTCTTAATATAACAAATCTGGTTTGTATTATTTACAGTATAAAACATATGAACTATCTATCTTTTTAATAGTATTCCTACTGATAGCTTAAAAAGCCCAAGAGAATTCTAATGGAATTTTTTTTCACTTATTACTAGTGAGGGCAGTAAAATAAGACAAAGGGATTTTAAAAAGTAACTGAAATAGCAGGAATCTGGAAAAAATCAACTGCACTCTATACTCAGACAAAATTTTCCACACTTTACACGTGCTTAGGGCTGAGGTCTGTAACAGTGATAGAATTGGAAAAGCAATCTCATATGAAAGATGAGAACAAACAGGCTGGATGGTTCTGAGGAAGTATGTATGCTTTAATTGTTTGATGCATCTATCTGTTCTTCAGTGGTTAGCTATGTCCCTGTACTCCCACATGTATTGAATGGGTGAAGGTCTGTGCTTCAAGAGATAAAAGATCAATACACCTTTGCTGTTCAGACTTGTGGGATTGCTAGTTAGAAGTATAAGCTGTCTGGATAAAGGAACTGCCTGGTGGAGCACAGCTTTTAATGAAGTGTGGTAACCAGTTCTTGTGAGGGTTTCTGAGTGCCAGTGTAGTCATTTCATATTCAATGCAAAAAGGAAAATCTTAGCACCTAAGTTCTTACTTCTGTTTCTTCATTTTCTTTACATGGCAAGCAGTCCTACTATGTTAAGGAAAGGCTAAAGATTTGCATATCCCTATGCCTTCACTCTTATAATGTTGGTTGCTTCTGCTGTTGACTCCTTGTCAAAAGTAGAAGAGCAAGATGACAAAGGCTAATTTGTGCTTCGGTATCTCTTAGTTTGTGTTCAGGGCTACGCTCCAGTTTTCTTCCTTTCTACTCCATCCCTACCTTTTTTCTTTCTGTTTGTTTATTTTTCAGTACACTGCTAGTAATGGTGTCTGTGAAAAGACTGTGACTTTTGCCCCCTCTGCTGGCTGGCTCGTCGGAGCCATGAACAAAGAGAAATTTCATTTCTTTGATCGCAGTGTTGTGGCTTGTTAAAGCAGTATGACAATTTTATTATGACTTCGACCACCATTTTCAAGGAGAGAAACATTTTGCAAGAGAGTTAAACTGCTAGGTAAGTGCTTTACAGCTTGTGTGAAGTTAAACAACCAACTGGATGGAGGTGACAGTCTGTATAGCTAATAATTCATGAGAACATGGCTAAAATCTGCCCCGTTGTGGTGTTAACACTCTGACTATAGTGTGTTATCTGGATCTCTTTTCCCTTTCACCCTTATTTCTTTTCCTAAAGTCATTCTTGTCCCAGCTATTTCTTGTTAAAGAAATCATTGAATTAGTCTCTGTGAACAATTTTTTCTTTGTTAGCACCATGAAGAGTGGTGAAACTTCTTCAAGAATATAAGACTCAGAAATAAGATTTGAACTTTCAGGAAGAGTTATAAACGTGCCTCCCTGTTGACCCCATCTCTCTTTTAATCTTAGAGCTGAGATCTGGCTTATTCTCTCACACTGTGCTGCTGAATTTTATTTCTTTACCAGATGGCTTTTTGGCTAAGATCTGGACAACACAGGGCATCAGGTGAGGTTTATTAGCTTTACTAAAAGGCTCCAGATCTCTAAATACTAAAAGCCTCAGAAAGCTGTTTCTTTTGTTTTGGTCCATTGGTCTCCTTCAGACATTTTTCAGAAAAAATATTTGGAAATCAGAGGGGTGTGTGTGTATATACACACATGCAAATATATACATATATTAAAAAATGCATTTCAACTATGTGCCTAAAATCATTCCCCTATCTTTGGCTAGGTCGTCTTACTTGTTGCCAATGAACTCTCCTGTTTCTCTCTCCCTCAGAAGAATGTCTCCAGCCTTTAGTGGCTGACAGACTTTCTAAAATACCATGATTTTATCAACAACAGGATAAAATTCTGGCACATAATGGCAGAATGTTTTAGCAATTAAAAAAAAAAAGCAGTATTTTCTATCAATTTTGGAGCCACCTGGAATAGGCTGTCGAAAGCACTGAACATTTCATGGTCCTTTCCCACAAAGGTGAGAATGCAATCACTGATGCCCATGCCAGCAAGTGAGTATCATATTGTCCTGCTCTTTTTTTTTTTGTTATTTTATATTATGATACCACACTTATCTGATAGCACCTGGAAATATATTTTACAGTAATATCTGAAGCAAATTGTGTAGTAGTGGATAGTTGTACTTATCCCAGCAGAGTTCACACTTCAATCAGGGTAAACAGAGTCACTATCTTTCTGAACTCATCACCAAAAGAACTAAATAACAGACTGATCTATGTGATCTTTTTTTTTCCTTTGATTCCACAGTGCTGTTTTACAGAGCATAAACTTGCTTAAACTGTAGTAATCAGGCTTAGACATGAACTACATGTGCTACTGTTAAAATGTAAACACCAAGGTAGCTACTCTTTCAGCAGATCAGTGTTATAATGTTTGCTAATCGAGTCTTTCCTAATTAGTTAATTTTTCATCTGTATCAACACAATTATATTCTATTTGTTATATGGACAACCTAAGTATGAGTGGGTATGTGTACTCGTTACTGTATTGAAAGTTTCCTTAGTAATCTCCACTGAGTAGTATGGACAAGTTCAGTGGCTTCCATGAGCATAAATTTACAGCATTATTTCAAATTTGCATTGTCTCTGTACAATCAAGGAAAAATAATATAATTCAAAAGTACAATCAAAAATAGATATATAATCAGGGTGTGAGAATAAACCAACAAAAGAGTTGGGCACAAGGCTAACAAAGAGAAAATAGGTGGATTGCTTACCCGTGCAGAGGGCTCGCAGTAAAGGTCTCCAAAGGAGTGGATCTCTCAGAAGAGATCCTTCCTCCCTGGCAGTCAGCACTTAAATGGGTCTGGAGAGGTGGAGCCTGGCTCCACCCCTTCCTGCAGCACAGGTGAACTGCTTTCACCTGTGCTCCCAGGGCTGACATACTGCTTGCCTCAGATAACTAATCAAAGGTTCAGGTTGTGATTCGGCAGCTCCCATACACTCCACCCCTTCACAGCGTGAACCAAATGATTAGGTTGACTATAGGGTAAGCTTTCCCTCTACAGAGATCCATTATAACGCGACGCTTATACAATTTCTGTTGCGACGCATGTTGGTACAATTCAAGACAAGTGATGATTGGTGAATTGTTGATCTTCTTTTATGGGCCAGTGCTGGATGATGTTACTGGAGGCATGCGGTCATGAGATGCAGGTCCGTCCTACATTTCATCAGTCCCATGTAGACCATCACTGGGTGTCACATGTGATCTGACTGTAATACTGGAATGCCTTGTTAGTATTATGTTCCTTCCGGTAATTCTGAAGGCTCAAAGACTCACGGGGAGTAATACAGATGTTTCAGAGGTACCAGGAGGGGTAGGTCCGCTCTCCAGGGCAAGATACAGGCCGTGTTTCTAACTTGGGTCAACACTTCTGCTAGTATTGGGGCACGTCCCAGCTGCCTGTACCACACTTTTTGATTGGATATCTGCGGCTGCATAATTATATCAGGCACCAGAGGAGGTGTCCTGATCTGCCATAGGGACACGATGGGGGTCCCTTTAGGAATGAAGATCGGAGTGTTGACCACAATATCAGTAGGCCATGTACCTATTACTGGAGGGACTACTGAGCCTCTCACCTCCAACAGTCTCCCCCAAGGTGCAAGTAGGCCACACCACTTTGGTCCTACCTGCACCTTCCAAGGCCATTTTATCCTATGAGTACCTGGTTCTAAGTTCTCAGGGGCAGGGAGCAGAAGATTATTTTCATTACCAATCTGAGGTTTTATCTGATTATCAGTGCCCGTAATTTGGATCCTAAGCGGGGTGGCCCATGTGGTCTGCAACATTCTCAAGGCACTGGGTCTGCCATCTCGAGGTCTTTCATTCAAGTCCCGCAAGGTTTCATACAGTCTCTTTGTCCATCCTTGCAGGGACTGGGAGTCTGTCTTGAGGGAGGCCTTAAGAATACCATTATAACGTTCAATGAGGCCAGCCCCCGTTGGATTATATGGCAGGTGGAATCGCCATTCGATGTTATTTTCTTCTGCCCAGCGCTGTATCATTGCACCAGTGAAATGAGTTCCTTGGTCGCTCTCGATGACTTGAGGTGTCCCATAGGCAGACATCAGTTTAGTGAGTGCCTTGATGGTATATGCCTGGTTTGCTTTCGGTACCGGATAAGCCTGCAGAAGCCCACTCGCAGTATCAACGCAGGTCAGGGCATATTTCGCCCCCTCAGATCGAGGAAGGGGTCCAATATAATCAACCTGCCATCGCTGGAGAGGATTGTGTCCTCTGGCAAGATGGGCTGTCGTTTCGGGCAACGATCTTGGTCTCACCTTAGAGCAAGCGTCGCAATCTTGGCATGCCTGGACAATGTCAGGTAGTTGTATGGGCAGTCCCCATGCTTTAGCAGCTGCCCACATTGTCTTTTGTCCTGCATGTTGTAGTTTCTGATGTAACCAATGGGCGATGTTCTCAGATGATGAATTCTCAATCCATCTGACTCGAGCCAGTGTGTCAGCCTCATCATTTCCCGGTCACTGTAGGGGCTGATGACCAGAAACATGGTAGACACATACAGTCCTGTGGTTAACTGTGTTCCATATGTCTAACCACATGTCTTTGCCCCAGATTGGTCGGGCGTGGATAGTCCATTCCTGGGTGGCCCACTGTGCAATCCAAAGAGTGAGCCCCCAGTACACAGCCCAACTGTCTGTGCAGATGTTCAAAATACCATCACCAGGTTCTTTGGTTATAACCATCCACACAGCTCGTAATTCTGCCCATTGGCTGCTCTGACCATCCCCCTCCTCAAACCAGATTGTCTCAGTTGAAGGATGGTATGCTATTGCTCTCCACTTGCTCGGGTTACCCTTGCTGGACCCATCTGTGTACCAGGCATCTTCAGGGATAGGATATTTCCCCTCCTGAAAGGGGGTTTTCTCTGGTGGAGTGACCAGTGTTTCTCTTGGTGCTTCACTATGATAGGTCACTGGGCCGAGGATCTTCTGAAGTTCTTCTTTCAAAGGTGATGAAGACAGACTGCTCCTTTGGCTGAGGTAAGCGACCCATCGTGCCACTGTTTGCGCTTGGGCCACCCCTGTCTTAGGAAGGTGGGTCAGATCTTTCACCCACCCCTGAATTGGCAGAGTTGTTTTAACTATGACTTCAGCTGTTTGAGTTATTGGCTCTACTGCCTGTAATGCTGAATAGGCAGCCAATAACTGTTTTTCAATCATGCTGTATCTTTCTTCTGCTCCATGCCAAACCTGAGACCAGAACTCAATGGGGGTCCGAACAGAACTCTGGCGTTGCCACAGGCCCCAGCCAAAGCCATCCTGAGTCACATGAACATCCAACTCGGCTGGGAGGGTAGGATCAAATATACCCAACGCCTAGGCTTGTTTAACTGCCAGTTTCGCCTGTTGAAAAGCGTCCTGTTCTGTTTTCCCCCAATCCCATAGCTGCCCCTTTTTTGTGAGTCTGTACAGTGGCCTTAGCAGCTGTGCTAGATGAGGTATAAAGGAACGCCAATAACCCAGTATACCCAGAAACTCTCGCAGCTGTTTTGATGTTGTAGGGACTGGGAACGCCTGAACTTTATCTATAACAGCACTGGGTAGTACTTTAGTCTTTCCTGACCAAACCACCCCCAGGAATTTTACAGACAGGCCCAGACCTTGCACCTTTTGGGGATTTATAGCCCATCCCTTCTGTTGTAAATAGGCGGTTAACGAATCTGCCGCCTGCCCTACTGCCTCCAGTGAGTCGGATGTCAACAGGAGATCGTCAATGTAATGATACAGATTAACGTCATCGGGTTTTTTCCAATCTGCCAGGTCATGCGCCACTAGATTATGGCAATATGTTGGTGAGTGCACGTACCCCTGTGGCAGGACCTGAAAGGTCCACTGCCTGCCTCCCCACGTAAATGCAAATTGGTCTTGCGATTCCTCAGCAATTGGGATGCTAAAAAACGCATTTGCTAAATCTAGGACACAATGATAGGTTATTATCTCCCTACTCAATGTGTCCATTAGAGAGGCAATATTAGGTACGGCTGCATGAATAGGCGGCGTGACCTTATTTAATTCTCTATAATCCACCGTCATTCTCCATGTGCCATCCGACTTTCGCACTGGCCACATGGGGGAGTTATATGGGCTGTGTGCAGGTCTTATAATACCCACTTTTTCTAATTCCTGCACCGTTTTCGATATTTCTTCTTGCCCACCCGGGAGTCTATATTGCCTTACATTAGTAATCCGTTGCGGTTTCGGCAGGCAAATAGGCCCATGTTTCGCATGGCCTCTCAATATCGCCTGCACCGCCCGGATACTGATGCATCTCCGTCGAAGTCTGAACTCCCCTACAGTTGTCTGGAGAGCCAGACCCCATAGAATATCTATGCCCAGTATGTATTCTTGAACTGGGGCAATAGATACCTTATATTCCCGGAGTGGGAGGTGCCCAACCCCCATTTTTAACCATGTTTGGGTGACAGGAATAGTTTGCCCCCCAAAGCCACCAATCATCACCTTATCTCCATGAAATTTAGATGGGTCTCCATAGATAATCGATGTTTCCACCCCTGTGTCTACCAGTGCCATAACTCTTTGTATGTTTTTCTGGGACCAGTAAATTGTTAGTTCTACATAGGGCCTCTGGTCCCATCTGGAGGCCCTAGGGGAATTAACATCCCCCATCACGCCATGAACTGCGCCAGGGATAATTCTTTTGCCTCTGATGTCTCAGGCATTGTAGCCCGAGACACCTGGGGTGGCTTTTTTTTCCTATTGGGAACAATCAAGTCTTCTAAGTTCCACGCCTGTGTCGGTATTCTTTCTATGATTCTTGCCCTTGGTTTTTTAGGGTGAGTTTGAAATTTTTCATTGTCCCTCAACTGTCTCCAGAGCTGGAGGAGGACATAATTAAGCTGGCGGTCAATTTTAGCGAATTGAACCCCAGCCTGGATTAAATCATTAAACATCTGCTTCCGAGAAACCCTTATGGGTCCCGATTGAGAAGCTCAAGTAGCCAGCATTTTGATTTTAGTCACCGGCAATACTTCTGCTTCTTCTAATAATCTAACATTACGTTTTGATCTTAGGCATTCCGTCTCTCCTAAATCAGCTACTAACTGAGCAGCCTGCTGGACCGCTGCTTCTGAGGCTACTAGAGGGTTTAATATGGAAACCAGGGTTCCATATAAGTGAGAGGGAGCTTGCTGTAGGATTAGGTCCCTCATTCCTGCTGTGAATTTTACCATGTCGGGTCCATCAAATGTATCTTCATAGATAGCTTCTCTAAAACCCAACTCTCAAATGTAGTTTTGAAGGTCCTCCATGGAGGACCACATTCCTGAATTTACAGGGATATCTGTTTTGCTTGGCCACACCATACAGCTGGCCGCCATTAACCAAGCAATTATAGAGTGGTTCTCATCAGCGTGGTGACTACCCGCATAAAGCCTTTGTCGAAAAGCAGGGTGAGTGGTCATAGAGGCTAATTTAGCTACTTCTGGGCCACTTACTATAACACTTTCTGCTCCAGAGTCCCAAAGTCTTAACAGCCAGGCCGGTACACTTTCTCTGGATCTTTGTCGGAATTTCTGCACTAGATCCATTAATTCTGTTGCCGTGTATGGCCGGGCCGTCACGTGCAAACGAGTTTCAGTAGGGGGCCATTGATCTGGTGGCACCCCTGCCGGTCTATCTTGAACTTTCGTTGTTTTTTTGAGTTAACACTGGACGGACTTCCAGTGGTTCTAGACAAATAGGAGCTTCAAGATCCGACTTGGATCTTCTATCTTCTTGATCAAGATGATCTATTGGTTCAGAAGCCTGATCATTAGTTATAGTAATATTGCGAACTTGGCCTATGGGGAGTAGGGTTGATTTTTTCCCTGTTAACAGGCTAAGTTCCTGTTCTAATTTTTCAATACGGTCCTTAAGAAGTTGGTTCTCACTTATTAAGGTATTATTATTCATTTCGGAAGTATTTAGAGCCTTTAGCAGAGGCCATGCTACTATAGAAGCAGCTAGTTTCCTTTCTTTTGTAATTAATATATCTTTGCTGAGTCCTTGAAAATACTCAGCTAAGTGATGTGGTGGAGACATGTCCCATATCCCTTAAGGGACCCCATTTTTCAATGACACTCGCTAATTCATAATAGGGAGATCCCACAAATCCTGGGATCAGTCCCGGTATCACTTTATCTAAGGGGACAGTGTTCTCCCCCTTCATCCATTTACAAAAATTCCAGATGAAAGACATGATATAAATTTAGATGTATTTAGCTAGCCTGCCTGGCTCGCCAAGTGTACAATCAAGGAAAAATAATATAATTGAAAAGTTGTACAATCAAGGGAAAATAATATAATTCAAAAGTACAATCAAAAATAGATATATAATCAGGGTGTGAGAATAAACCAACAAAAGAGTTGGGCACAAGGCTAACAAAGAGAAAATAGGTGGATCGCTTACCCGTGCAGAGGGCTCGCAGTAAAGGTCTCTAAAGGAGTGGATCTCTCAGAAGAGATCCTTCCTCCCTGGCAGTCAGCACTTAAATGGGTCTGGAGAGGTGGAGCCTGGCTCCACCCCTTCCTGCAGCACAGGTGAACTGCTTTCACCTGTGCTCCCAGGGCTGACATACTGCTTGCCTCAGATAACTAATCAAAGGTTCAGGTTGTGATTCAGCAGCTCCCATACAGTCTCCTTGTTAGGGTTTAAAATAAATGCATTCTAAAATGCTATTAGTATTCCACCAAGTTTGCAGTTTCAGAAACTTAGTACTACACTTCTGTTTTTATTTTAGAAATTCTGAATTTGTATCATATGTCTTCTATCTCTTAGTATGAGTTACAAGTATAGTCACATGAATTGTAATTGTAATACAAATAAAGCTCTTAGAGCCTCTTGAAATGCACAAGGAAGTAAACTTCTCAAAAACTTACCCAAATATTTCCATATTTGTCAGTTCATATAATTTAAGTGGCAGAATGAGCAGCAGCAAATGTTAAATAGAGCAGTTATGTATTCAACCATCAGATCCTCTCCCCCTGCCTTCAACTCCGAAGGAAATAGAAATATTCCTCTGTCCATTGGTACTGATAAAGAAAACAGGCAGTGTTCAGGAACTTGGGTAACCTGTGTTAAAAAGGCTGTTTGAGGATGACTAAATACTTAAGAAATGCAGACTTGATTTGGAGACAGTTGTGCATTTCAAACTAACTAGAATTGTAAAATCAGAATGATTTGGGTTGGAAGGAACATGAGCAACCTCATCTAGTGGGATGCACAAAGCCCTGTCCAGTCTGGCCTTGAATGACTCCAGGTTGGATACATCCACAACTTGTTCTGGGCATCCTGTTTCAACGTCTCACCACTTTCACAATAAAGAATTTCTTCCTAATATCTGGTATAAATCTACCCTCTTCCAGTTTAAAGCCATTTCCCCTCTTCCTGTCTCTATATGCCCTTATAAAAAGTCCTTTCTCAGCTTTCCTGTAGGCTCCCTTCAGGTACTAGAAAGCTGTTCTAAGGTTCCCCTGGAGCCTCTTCATCTCCAGGATGAAGAGCTTCAGCACTCAGCCTGTCTCTGTAGAAGAAATGCTCCAAGCCTCTGATTATCTTTTTAGCCCTCCTCTGGCTCTGTTCCAATAGCTCAGTGTCCTTGTGTTGGAGGCCCCAAAACTAGATGCAGTACTCCAGATGAGGTCTCATGAGAGTGGAGTAGAAGAACAGAATTATCTTCTTTGACCTGCTGGTCACATTTTTCTTGATGCATCCAAGGATATGGTTGGCCTTCTGGGCTATAAGTGCATATTACTGGCTCATGCTGAGTCTTTCATGAACTGGTGCCCTTAATCCTTCTCCTCAAGGCTGCTCTCAAGCCATTCTCCACCCAACCTGTGTTTGTGATTGCCCTGCTCAGGTGCAGGACCTTCCTGAACTTCATGAAGTTGGCATGGGCCCACCTCTCAGGCCTGTCCAAGTCCCTCTGGTTGGTATGTGGTGCATGCCAACTGCACCACTCAGCTTCATGTCATCTGTGAACTTGCTGAGGGTGAACTCAATCCTGATGTCTCCTTCAAAGGCATTAAAGCCCGTCAGTTCTAGTGCTGATCCCTGAGGAATGCCACTCATTACTCTGAACACTGAGCCATTTACTGCAACTCTCTGAGTTCAACCATCTAGCCAATTCCTTATCCAGCAAATGGTCCATCCATCAAACCCATTTTTCTCCAGTTTTGTGACCAGGATGTCACGTGGAACGGTGTCAAAAGCTTTGCCTAAGTTCAGGTAATTGATGCTCTTCCTTTATCTGCTGACACTGTAACTCCATCATAAGAGGCCACCAAGTTTGTCAGGCATGATTTGCCCTTGGTGGAGCCATGTTGGTTACCACCAATCATCTAATCTTTATTTTTCTACCTGCCTTAGTATGGCCTTCAGGAGGGTCTGCTCCATGATATTGTCAGGCACAGAGGTGAGACTGGCTTGCCTGTAGCTCCCTGGATCTTCTTTTTTTACCTTCTTGAAAATGAGGGTTATGTTTCCCCTTTTCCAATCAGTGGGAACTTCACCAGACTTCCATTATCTTTCAAATATAATGGATAGCAACTTATCAACTTCATTCAACGGTTCTCCTATGAACTTGTGCACCTTCACATTCTTTAAATGGTCACAAACCTGAGCTTCACATACAGTGAGAAGATCTATCTTCTCCCAGTTCTTATTTTTGTTTTCTGCTTCTTGGACTGTGCAACTAGAGCTATTGCCAGTGAAGGCTGAGGCAGTGAAGTCAATGAGCACATCTACTTTCTTTGTGTGTGGGAAGGAATACACATTTTGAGACTTTTTGTTCTAGATCTGGATAATGATGTTAGAAATATTGTGGTGGGAGCTGTTCATTTTTGTGCATTTATTCATGTTCTGAGTTTTGATGTTTATGGAATACACTTAATGAATAGTTTTCATTAAAGTTAATGGACCTCGTGCCAGTCATATGTCTAATTCTACTTTTATTAATGTAATGTCAATTCTGATAACTTGGTACTGAAGAGTATGAATTCTACTGCAATCAGTTGCTTTACATGAAATACTATTACTAGTTTCTTTGGGAAATTATACATGATGTGACTTCTCTGTTGGTTTCAGCTTCATGAAAGTTATAGAATGCAAAATGATGGCATTCAGAACACGTTCTTTACTTGAATAAAAATAATTAATTAAATAGAAAATACTTGTGATTAAAGTGTTGTATGAATGGAAGAGTTAAAATGAGGCTTAACATTGTAATAGAGCTTGAATGATCACTAAACACAGTTTTGTTTTTACAGATTTCTCATTGCTCATTTGTTAACTATTCAGTGTGCTATCTACTAAAGAGCGTTATTCTGAATTTGCCACTGGAAGCCTTTTCTGGATCGTAAGTGAATTTTATTGGGAAAGACACTAGTCAACGTGAATTGCCTTGGTTGAGTAAGAGAGAGAATTTTTAAAAATCCTCATACAAAGCATACTAATAGGACAGTTAAAAGGTTACCCACTCTCTCTTACAAGAAGGTGACAGTTTAAAAGGAATAATTATTAAACTAAGAAGATGCTTGATAAGTCAGTGATTATGCTTGCTCTTTATTTCACAGTGGCCAAGTAACAGTCTTTTTTTATCACTGAACTGAGTTTATAGCTTACAGGAGAAAGGTGCTTAAATTTTATTGCCAGTCCTGAACTACTATGAATTTTTATTTAGCAGCAACTGAACTGTTGCAAAATATAAATGATATCTTGAAATGATAATTTGAAGAAGGTGGAAATTATAGTGCAAGAAATTTTCATAAGGACTCCAGAGGCTGTTCCTTCATGCCCCTCTTCACCTCTAGAAATTTTGAGAATGAAGATAAAACTTCCTTCATTACAGTAAATTGCATTCAAACTGTTCCTCATGACACATGGATTTTAGCCACTCAAATCCTCTAATCTTAATTATAATCTCAGATGTCCCACTGTAATTACTTTTTTGCTAAATGCTGACTTCTAATGTGATAGATTTTGGTTTTCCAGCTGGTTTGAAAACAGAAGTGAAATACTATTTGTTTTTCTGTAGTGTATACATGGCTTTTGCATTCAGGTAACTAAGCCACCATGAGGATCCCTGAGTTATTTTGGGATTTTGTCTAATTTTAATCCTGTTACTTGGCCTTTAAGCAGCAATCAGTGTCAAAAGTGCAGTATTCTGCTAGTCATATGCACTGAAGAATGCAGATTGATTATATATATATAGCTTATTATAATCACCACCAGAAACAGTAATACTAGCAGAGATTTAATATTTAGCTAATCGAGAGCAGTGGAGACTGCCAGTGTGGCAAGAAATAAGGTTGGACCTTGTTCCATTGATCCGTCTTCTGGATCAAAGTCAGAATGAAATTGATTTTTCTCCTTATCAAAAAAATTTGAAATTCTTTGCATAGCTCTCTTAGTGTGTTTGTAGCTGATAAATAATGGACTGTCATTCTGATGGTGTTTTCCCGGTTGTAGAAAAACTGCTTCTCATTTTACTGAAGTAGATTAAGAGTTGAAAATTACTTCAAAATCATAATGTTGGAAGTTAGTAAAATCTGACAAGAAGGATCATTTGGCACTTGTAGACACTTCAGTGTGTTTCAATTTTCTTATTGAGGGTGAAATGTCATGTCAAATACAATTCTGAATAATATGTGTCTCTGGGGGAAATTAGGGCAAATTAGTAACAGATGTGCAGTAGCAGATATATGCTAAGCCACTGAAATCTTTTAAAGACTTAACAGTCTGATGGATGGTATAACTTATCATTTGGTGTGAAACCTAAAAAAAGCCCCAAGATGTTGCCCACCACCTCCAACAACCCACATACATTTTCAAGTCTCTAAAAGTTAAGTCTATTCTAGAGGGGGAAAAAAAAGACTCTTTAGCCCTACATTTCAATGTTAAGACAAATCTAACCAAAGTACTATCTTTATTTAAATTGCTAAATTATTTACTTTGGATATCCAAATAGCAGATCCAACTGATTCATTCTCGGTTCTCCTGCTCCTTGCTCCTGAAATACTCTAAAATCTATCAAGCTGTGTTGCTCTTCAAACAGGTGTTAGATGAATTGAAGTCAGCCATAAGAAACAGGACATTTTTTTAATCCCGATCAAACATTCTGTAACAAACTTCAATCATGACATCACCTACAGTGTTGTAAAAAAAAAAAAAAAAAGTATATATAATCACCTATATTATTGTAAAATCCTGATTTGGTGCAGCTAGTACTGGAGAAACCTAACTTCTGGAAGAACAGTTCATCACATCTCTACTAGGTCCCCTATCTGACTCTATTCATTTCCCTTAACACTTAATGCTGTAAAATATTAGAGGAGGTACTCTCATAGGAGATCCTTCATTTTGATAATCAGAACAAATTAGCAAAATTGATCCACAAAAAAAAAAAAAAAACAATATATGAAGGATAGTTCTTGCCAGTTCTGTGTCTGGAATAGCTGAAAAGAGAGAATTTCATCTGTTGTGTACTAAACCTGAGTTCTTGAAATAATCCTGTCCAGGATGGCTTTTATGAATTTGCAAGATGACCTCACAAATTATTCTCCCATGTCTGAGTACCAGAAGATGGGAAACCAGAGTGCCTGTTATGCACTAAGAGTAAATATTTGGGGATGGGGGAGGAAATGTGTCTTTCCTGCCTTTTAAATTTGGAATACTATGTGGTAATGACTTTACCCAGCATGAGGTGAGTGTCAGAATTTTGAGTCTGGTCTAAAATGAATTTTATAAACTTGATTAATGCTTCTCATAAACAAGAAAGTAAAAGCCTGTCAAATAGTGATTTTTAATTCTTTTCCTCCTTGATGACTTTCTAGATACTTTTTTCACTAATAGAGATATTCCTCAGGTCCTGCTTGATTTTTTTTTTCATAGCTTCTCCCAAATATAAGTTAAGAATGTTGATTATGAGATTTTCTACAGTAGGTACTTAATCTTGAGTCAGCATTGTTCACTGTCTTTGTTATAATCAACTCCTTGTTATTATTTGTGTTTATCTGCTACCTTTCAAATGGTTTTCATAAGTACTCGTGAAATGCCATGTGATGGAATGTAGAACAAATCTTGCTTGACCTGCAGATCTGAGACCCCTTTCAGTTTTCCAACAGGAATCTGGCTCTTGAAGTGTGTTCATCATGAAGACGGCAAAAGCTGAAAACTATGGTTTTGGTCCTGCTTCTTGCTTTTCTATTTTTAAATTCACATTCTTAGAGAAAAATGCACATTTTGAAAAATTAAGAAAGCAGACATTAATATCTATATTATTATTTCTTTTTTTTTAACTTGAAATCTTGTGTGCTTGAAATACTACTTCAGTTCTTCACTGATGTATTTAGAGTTGATTTTTGTATTAAAGAAGTAAAAGAAAAGAGTCATTAAATACTAAAATAGCATCAGTGTTACTATTGTAAATGGTTTTTTTTTTTTTCTTTCCCCAAAAGTACTACTTAGAAATTTACTTGTTTTTAAAATCATTACTTTGGATTTCTGTCATGGTTCCACTGACCATATTTCCAGAGTTCTAACCATTTTACTTGTTCATTATTTCACTATTTTCCCTTACTGAGATTTTCATGTTAAGTTCAATAGATTGATCAAATCAGTGCTGATTATTTATGTGCCCTATCTTTTTTTTTTACTTTTAATACCTGTAACTTCTGTGTAAGTCTCCTTTTCATACTTTTTGTTCTATGAACTACTAGAATTTCATTTCTGTACCCTTTACAGTTGTGCATTTTCTTCAGCCACTCCCGCTGGGAGGTCATCAAACTCCTTTGATTGTGTCTACTTCCTGGTATATAGTCAGATTACAGCTTTCTTTCATTTGTGGGCATATATTATACAGTACATTTAAGTACTTTAACCAGTTACTATTGGTGGTCATTCTGAAGATTGCCTACAGCTCTTAGAGTTGTTTGATGTTTTTGTGACCATAGACAAATCTTAGAACTGTTGAATTCTAAAATTACAGTAGCTAAGTAACTGAGATTAAAAAAAAAAAAAAGAAAATAGTGATGAGTATTTTTCATTACATTTGCTATAAAAGTTATTGTTTCTCACTGATTAAAAAAAAAAAGCCAAAGTGGAAGAAATAGGATCTGCAAATCCTGAACATGCTTTTGCTCATCTCTTTTTTTCTTCACTAGCTTCCTTCATTTTGCCCTTTCAGTTTGTCCCACATTTTCAT
The DNA here is from genome assembly GCA_035772895.1 of Perdix hodgsoniae. Taxonomy (NCBI): domain Eukaryota; kingdom Metazoa; phylum Chordata; class Aves; order Galliformes; family Phasianidae; genus Perdix; species Perdix hodgsoniae. The sequence goes on from JAPSGF010000041.1 coordinate 1,614,260, forward strand.
TCCCCAATGTAAGAATTTATAATTTTATTTTCTGCTAAGATTATTCTGTTGAAAAATTTACTTTGAAAAAAGTTGCAGAAGCCTCTTGTACATGTTTTTGCCTATTCATCAGGAGAATGCAGTGTTTTCTTAATTTTCTAGTAGTTCGTGTATCAGTTTTGATTTGTAAATGACATCAAGATCTTTAAGAATGTATCACTAAAAATTGAATTCTAAAAAGGACCAAGTGTAATTTCTTTGAGAATTAGTCTGAATAATCTGTTCATGGTTGAATGTCATATGTTTTTCTACCAGGAGGGGTCACCATAGTAGTTTACAAAAGAAAATTTTATTTTCATTGTGAAAGACCTTGCAAAAAGTTTGGAAAAAAAAAAAAGAAAAAAAAAAGAAAAAAAAGTTTCTTGTTTCACTGGAGTAATAAAATTCTGTAGTTTTAAGAAATAGAAAAATATTTTAATTGTATTCTTGTTATTTTTACAGAATGTGAGAAATAGGACACAAGAAATCATCTATTTGTATGAAAATGTTATAGGGGAAAGGGCAATGTTTTATAGTTTCTGTAAGAAATTTCAATTTGAGGATACCACGTGTGTACTTGACTTCGAGAAAATGGAGTGTTTTTCCTATAAAGCATGATGATTCAATTTTCCTAATTTAATTTCTACTTTCATTGTGCAATATATTTAATATTGTAATCATTGCAGTTGGAATGAAGGAAGAATAGGAAATATGTTTATCTTATTGTACCTTCAAATTCAGAGCACTAAATATAAATTTGAAACTGCTGCAACATATTCAAGATAAGCAGTAGTGGCAAAATTGTATGAATGGATGTACTGGATAGGACCAAAATTCTAGCTAGTTCAGTTTTGCATCATTGATAATGGTCTGTATTCAGTGCAAAAAAAAGATTTTCTTATAAAACTATTAAATATTAAAATCAGTAGAGGGCCTTGAGTTTTGTTTTCCTTTGAATTAACCAGGGAACAAAAATTCTGGCCATATTCTCCAGATGGGTGGTTTTCTCCTGTAGTTCTTTTCCAATTAGTGAGATAAGGCTTAAAAGGGCACATAAACCCTGGAATGGGTTCCCCAGGGAGGTGGCTGAGTCATCCCTGGATGTGTTTAAAAACTGTTTGGATGTGGTGCTCAGGAATATGATTTAGTGGAGTGCCGTTAGAGTAGTGTGGTTAGGCTGTGTGTATGGGGACTGCTGAATCACAGCCTGAACCTCTGATTGATCACCTGAGGTGAGCAATGAGTCAGCCATGAAAGCACAGGTGAAGGCAATTCACCTGTGCTGCAGGAAGGGGTGGAACCTGGCTCCACCTCTCCTAGACCCATTTAAGAGCTGACTGCCAGTGCAGAAAGATCTCTTCTGGAGATCCCTCCTTTGGAGTTTTCCAGCAAGCCCAGGAGCATTCTATCTATTCTCTTTTGTATAATAATCTGCTTAGCCAAACTCTCTGGTATATTTAATAATTATAACATCTGTACATTCATTGATAATACAGTTGTGGTTGGACTTGATGATCTTTAAGGTCTTTTCTGGCCTGAGCAATTTTGTGTACTGTCCTAGAAGCTTTTTGCAGTAGAGACGCAAGGTAAAAGGTTTAGTGTGTCAAATGAGAAACCTTTTCCTGTTTCAACAGGGTTGCATCCTTCATTCTAGTGGTTTTTCTAGATGAGCGCAGCTCCTGTGGCACCTCATTCTTTTGGAGATGTGCTTTATGCATTGACTTTTCTCTGATATATTTCCCTGATGGTAAAACCAGCAGCACATCTTTCAAACACGTTAATACCTAATTTATGTCTTTATGTGTTAATGTCAAGGTAGTGGTCTATTAGAGCATACACAGTGCACTTAAAGATTTTTTTCAGGATGCTCTGTTGTTTTCTGTAATGTAACCTGTCCTCTCATATTGTTTGGTTGTTAGTAGTCATGTAGTGGCTGCACATATCAAGTGAATTTTACTAATACTCCTTTGTAAGTCTCATCAGCTCTTCAGGAGAGAGGCTTCTTGATGGAGCTGTATTTAGGAATAAGATCTTAATAGTGGGACCCTATGAAAGAGTTGCAGGCCACAAATGGGTCACATTGTTGTGTATCTTTCCTGAAGTCACTGCTTTGTTTTGTCTGTATATAATACTTTCTTCTGTCTTATACACTATGAACGTGTCCTCCTGCTGTGCATGTATAGCCCAGATTTCTCAAAAGCAAAAGATAAAATGAAACAACAAAAAAACATAAGAAACAGAACAAACAAAAGCAAAAAAAAACCCCAAAACACAAACCTTTGGATTACAAGTGATAATTGAATTTCTTTAGCTAAGGCAAGTGTGTATTTAATTCATTTCAGAAGCAAAGTAATTATGGAGTGCCTTTTCTTTTTACAAAGTCTTTTGTTGATGACAGCTTTCAAACTCAGTATTTTAAAGAGAATTTACTCTTTCTGCCTACAGTGTAAGTGCTATCTTACTCCTTTATTTTTGTCTCTGCTTTTGCCCCTTCTCCCACTTAAACAAGTTGTCATTTGCATGTGCAAATTTTGCATTATTTTTAGTCTGTTACCAGAATGGAAATTAAGCCCGTAATATATGTGCTTGATTTTGTTTTTTTTCTACAATTAACAGTGTAGCATAGGGATTCTTATAGGTTAGATAGTACTTTTCCTACACTATCAAAGGAATTCGTGTATGAAGTGGTAGAATTTTTTGCCAGAGTTCTGTTTATATGCAAGTTTATAACTTTAAATCTGTGCTTTGCCACGCTGTATTAACACTCAGAATCTGCTTCAGATCTATGTAATAGAATGATGTATTAATCTAATACATGAAATTCTTACCAGGACAGATCATTTCTTATAGATTATAATAGATCTCCTAAGGTAAAGCAGGCAGAATAAGTGCTGTAATTCTTAGTGGCATTTGGTGATATTTGTGTAGTGTATATAGGCCTGTATAATAGCAGGTGTTAATGAAGTGTCTAATTCCTTAAGGAATTTAAAGGTAAACTAATGTCAGTATAAAAACAGATAGTTCCAGAGTATAAAAGAAACTATCAGGCCATATTATTGTAGAACTCATCTGAGTAAAAATAACCATATCACTAAATTGACATTTTCAACTCTAAAAATTATAAATAAAAAACGTTATCTGAGTCAATTTTGGACATAAGTATATGTGTGCACATTTTTATTATTAAAATTTTATATCTGCTTCTGAGGCTTCATTATTTTGAACTGACATTCCTTGATGAAATCTTCATGAGTAGACTCTCTTCATTTAGCCATCCCAGTTCCATCCCAGTTCCTCCTTTTACCTGAATGCCTACATATTCCGATACAAACAAGCCTCCCTTTACATTTTTTGTGCTTTCCACCTAAAACATAGCTGCAGCTGAGAAAATACTCATCCTTTTAATGTGTCTCAGGATCCTTGTGTAGGTCACAGCAAATATCCAGACAATTTATGGCAGCTGTTGTGTTCAGAATATGTGCAACTTTCTTTTCCCACTTCCCTTTTTCCTTTCTTCCCTCACAACAGATTAGTGAATGGTGAGAAAATAGAAGAGTAGCACTCCAAGCAGAGTGTGAGGTAGAGCAGACAAGGGTATTTCTTAACAATGTTTTGATCAAGCTGGATGTGCTCTTATTTTTGGAGGTAATTCATTCTTCTTAACTTTGATCTAGTTAGAAAAGTTCATCTTTACTTTTCTATTGAAGACAAATGGAATTCAACATGGATGAAATCTGATGAGAATTGTCATTTATTTCTTCATCACTTGTGAGGGAAGGGAAAAAATAATTCTGAAAGCCTAAATAATTGAAGTTCTGCAGGATTCTTGTGATTGTACAGTCATTTCAAAGCAAGAAGATGAGAAGTTCAGAAAGTAGAAATATCGCAGAAGCATAGTTGGCATATTTAATATGCAGATTCTTCTTTTTCTGGTTCATGATTTATCCATGTATGCTCAGCAGCTCTTTGTGTCATTTCAGTGAGAGCAAGTAGTTTTCCTAACTTAATAAGGAGTTGCCTTTTTTTCTTTCTTCTTAGCAGAAGGTAAGTAAAATGCAAGAAATTTGAAGTGCTGAAAAGTTCGTATGTGTGTAAGAGGAAAAAGAAGCAGATAAAGACTTTTAAAATGTGTCTTTTGTGAATTGAACCTTGACAGCCTTGGCAGTAGTCTGTGCTTCATTAGAAGTATACACAATAGAATTTTAAATTTCATAACCTTTCCCTTTCTTTTTGCAGGGACCACCTATAGAACTATGATATTTCCATGTTCTTTGGGTCTTTATCATGTCTGAAATTGGCAACAAATACATTAATTTGTGTGATTTTGGTAATGTGGACATCTGTATAGGGCACAATGAACTCAGATCAGTAATTAATTTCAAATTAAGAGAAGCCCCTCTTTTTAAACAATGGTTTATTTTTCATTTGTACATAGTTTGCAATGCAATCTTATTGACTTCAGTGGGATTTCCAAGATGTCTCTGAAATCATTTCGTGTTTGTAGCTGATATAAAATCACAGATCCTGGAATTTGTCTTGAGAATACAGCACACTCAATCCAGATGCAGGTTTTTATTCTGTCTTTTACAAGTGCATTGGAGAATCCTCAAGAAATATTGTAATTCCAAGAAGTTTTTCCTTCTTCCACACTTACTTGCTTGTTTCTTATCTTGATTATTATTATTATTTTTTAATCTAGCTGACCCAGCAAATGTAATATGCTCTAACTCTTCCACTGCTGCCACTGGTATTGTCTGTTAGGAGGGACATTGAACAAACTGCTGCTACAAGGCAGAAAAAAGCTTTTTGATGCAATTGGTTGACAACTCTTATTTGAATTGCTATGAATATCTTCCCTGGTCAAAGGGAAAGATAACAGTATTGTCAACAGAAGCTCATAAGCTGTGCTTTCTAATTTTGTTACTTCCTCTAAAACTCCGAAGATATGTAGTTCTGAGGAGGAGCTTAGTGGAACTGAGGAATTTTTTTCCAAAGGTGAGAATGTGGAAATGATCTTTCAGATCAAATCTTAGCACTAGCTTTGCCTAAGTGCAAAGGATTGAGAGTACCCTCAGCAAGCTTGCTGATGACACCAAGCTTAGTGGTGCAATTAAATCAGCAGAAAGAAAGGGATGTTATTTGAGGGGATCTTGACAGGTGGGCCGATGTGAACATACTGAGGTTCAACAAGGCCAAGTGCAAGGTGTTGCACTTGGGTTGTGGCAATCCGTTTATGTGTACAGATTGGGAGAAGAACTCGCTGAAAGCTGCCTTGGGAAGGAGTACCTACAGACTCTGGTGGATGAAAAGCTTTACAGATTCCAACAGTGTTCACTTGCCGCTCAGAAGGCCTGCTGTATCCTGGGGTGCAAAAGAGGGGTTGTGTGCTGGGTGATTTAGGTGATTGCCTCCCTCTTCTCTGCTCTCATGAGGCCTCATCTGGATTACTGCATCCAAGTCTGGGGCTCCAGTCTAAGGATGCTGAGATGATAGAGCATGTCTGGAGGAGGTCCATGAAAATCAGAGGACTGGAGCATTCTCCTATGAAGGCAGGCTGAAGGATCTGGGCTTTTTCAGCCTCAGAAAGGCTCTAGGGAGACATCGCTGTAGCCTCCTAGTACCTAAAAGGAGCTTAGGAAAGAGACCAACTTGTTACATGGGCAGACAGTAATAGGACAAGGTGAAACAGTTTTAAACTAAAAGAAGGGAGATTGAGAGTAGATTATGGAAGGAAATTTTTTGCTTTGAGAGTGGTGAGGCAATAGAACTGGTTGCCCAGAGAAGTTATGGATGCCCCATCCTTGGCTAGGCTGGATGGAGCCCTGGGTAGCCCAATTCATTGGTTGGAACCCTGCCCTCAGCAGTGGGATTGGAACCAGATGATCTTTAAATTCCTTTCCAACCCAAGCCATTCTATGATTCTGAAAGAAGTGCTTATGACTTTGGTTTATTGCCAAGCTCCAGTGCCGTTCCTCCAGTAGAGCCATATAGTCAATATTTTGCTTCCTTTGATGCAAATAAGAAATGCTTAATTAGAGACTCAGAACCAAATGCTACAAAGTAATGACATTAGGAACCTATAAAAATGTAAAGAATTTACTGAAAGCATTTCGCAAGATCCTTGAAATGCAGGCAGTTATCCTTTGAACACCATTCTTGAAGTGTGCTCAAATAAAAAAAAGAAAAAAAGAAAAAAAATGTTTCAATCTCAGACACAAGATCTTAGAAAAACTTTCTTGTAGAGGATTTAGACAACGTATTGCTGAAAGGTTCTGGAAAATCTTAGGCTTCAGTAAAATGAAAGCTAATTTGCTGTGTATTTTCTTGTGCTTCTGCCTTGAAATTATGTTGTGCATTTTCTTTTCAATAATCTCTGGTTTTTGTCAGGCTATTTGAACAGAAGAAAAACTGCATATTTTCTTGTTTCCCATTCCAAGCAAAACAGAGAGCTAGAGGCAAATAAAGAAATGCTAATCTAATTTTGTTAAAAATCAAAATTGGAGATAGTTTGTAGATTAGTGTAGAGTTTTTTGTATCATATCTATTTTCTCAATTTGTGTGACTTAGATCTGTTCTCGGCCATTCAGTGACTCATTTTGAAACATGTTAGTACTTCTAAGCAATTGAAAGTTGTGATTTAAGTGTGTTCACTACAGAGATGCTTTAGAATTTCACAGGTGCAGACAGAAAACATTAAAGTAAAATACAGGTATTTTCCAAAATTGTCATTTATGTAATGACTGTTTTGTGACTGAATTACTGGATACAATTTGATTTGAAACAAATCCTAGAAGTTGTTTTGTTTTTTTTTTAGTATAATGCATCATAGAGGAAAACGAAGGAAAGACCAAATTTCTCAACAAATGCATCAGTCGTCCATTGCTTTAGAAGTGTTTTGAAGTACACTGACTCTTGGTTACACACAACTGTTTTACAAAAAAAGGAAGCAATATTCCCTAACATAGAGGGAAGAAATATTAAAATATAGATCATTCATTTATTTTATAATTTGCGTATTCTCGAATATACAGAAGTTGACACTACACTCTTTTTTTTAATATATATTTTATTATATGGTATGGAAATGTTTCTGATACTTGCTAGTTTTAGGAGTAAAATGGTTGAAGTTTCCATTCTTTATTTTTGAAGTTCTTAAGGTTAATAAAGAAATACAATAATAACAGTAATGTAATTTCTTCTGTAATATACTGATAGAAAAAAGCTTAAATTGTCCCTTTATTAATACAAAATCACATTAAGGAACAGATTACATATCCCTTTGCAATACTGGCTAGGATGTACATATGTTAAATACGAATATATGAGGCACAATACTTTATATTGTAAGGTGTTTCTTTCATCTCGCAAGCTTTTTTTTATTATTTGTAGGAATAAATCAGATGTGCAAAATGTAGTCTATTTTCTAATGAAAGAACTGATCTATCTTTGTGAACTTATGAAATAATTTTTTCTGATGGACTGAAGGAACTTAACATATAAAATATGGCTGTAAGATGCAGGAAGTCCACCAACTGAACAAAGATGATTTCAAAAAGCAAAGAAAACTTTATTGACTCTTCTCTAAATTGGGAAAATTTAAAAAGAAAATTAAAAGTCTGGAGGTCAGATGTAGGAAGCAGAAGGAAAAGATACACAATTTTTTTTGTTTGTTTTTTGGGGGCTGGGGAAGTCCCCAAAAGTGGAGGGAGTACTCCTTATTTTATTCCTTCCTATATTTATACATAAATTTACAATTGCTGTAGCATGGTCTTTAATTAGCTGATTGAATACTATTCCTTAGAGAGAAATTTGGATTTACAGTAAATCAGAATAGTACTGAAAATAATCCAAGTCAGGGTGAAGGATATGTTATACTTTTTTTTTAAGAAATGCTGAATTACGCATTACTGAACTAGGATAAGAGAAGGTTTTAAGGGATGCTTTTAACACAATCCATCATTTATATGATGCTGAAACTGAGAACTGAGCCATTGTTTTTCTTCTTTTTTTTTCTTCTTTTTTTTTTTTTAATAAATTTTTAATAAAAAAAAGAGAACTGTGGAAATAATTATCTTTGTTTTATTCAGTTAAAAACTATTACAAAGTAAGCCAGCACATACTCTGACTCTTTTTAAGCAGCCTTTGTTCTGGAAGTTCTATAAAACTTGAAAGCTTTGATACAATTTGAAGCTAGAGTGTGTATCTTTATCTTTCTGTAAGCCTTTCATTAGTGATGGAAACAAACCCTACTTTTTCTCCAAAGAGCCTTGAGCTGAAATGTGGATTCATTTCTATGGTGTACACATGCCTTTGTCTTCAAAGCATTCATTATTAAATTAATTATGGAATAAACTGTAGTCATTTCATTGTGTTGGTAGTGGTGGTTTTGTTTTTGTATACGTGTGTTTTAGGTTTTTATTGTTATTATGATGCAAAGCTATTAGGCTGTTTTACTGACCACCAAATTTCAGCTAGCTTCATTTCATTTTTTATGTACTTTCCTCAGTCTGTGTGCTTCCATGCTGGGAGCTGACATTTAATATATTCTTCCTTATTTTTAATCAATCTGATCATGGTGGTAGCCTCAGTTATTGTTTGTAGGATCTATTGAGGATATGTTTGCACCTCTGCTATAAGGTATGTCCTTCCAGTGACTTTAGCTTCTAGTGACTTCATACCTACATAGATATAAACCTTGTATAGGAAAAACTGTTGATGCACTGGACAGTGGAAGACTGTGCTATTGTGCTTGATCCTTGGAAACATTAGTGCAGAAACAAGGCATTTGAAGAACGGTGTGAATGCAAAACCAAGAGGGAACAACTTAAGAAACATTACATCTTATATGGAACACCAAACATCTCTTTACATCAGTTTAAGAAGTAATCCAGACAGCACTTAGTTTGTACTGTTAAAGTATGAGTAATTGCTTTGTTTTAGGTTATGTTTTTAGTGGATTTGTTTGGCTCAAGTAACTCGTAGTATATATGAAGTAGAAATGTGATGTCTAGGACATTTGTTCAGATTGCATCAAGCACTGCAAGCTTGTTTTGGGAAGCTAACTGGGTAAGTAGAAGAACAGAACGATAGGATAGGTCTGCTTCCCACTCCTTCTAACTTAAACTGCAAGATGTGCTGAATCTCTTGTTACAAGTCTCTGATTTCCCCTGCAGTCTGATCACCAGGATTTATCTATGCCAGTCTAGCTATGTACATGAACAATGGAGGGAGCTATATTTATAAGGTATTTTTAAGGTATTCTGTTACCACAGAATATTAATCCTTATATTTTAATAAAATCCACATAGCAGAAGAGGAGGGTATATGTGAAAATCTCAAATATTTTATTGTATTTAAGCAACACTGTAGGAAGGGCTTTAATGACAAGGCTCGCTGTGTTCTTGTTTATGAACCCAAGTAGCTTTGGACTCGGGAGATCTTTCCTGATTTTAAATTATAGTCACTGTCCTGGAACTCAGGATGCTTTTTGCCAGAGAAAGATAACCTATGCCTCTGTAATGATGTTATTGCTCCATTGAAAACCAACTGTGACAGGCAAGATAGTTCAAGTTTTCTGAGAATGTGTTCTGTTGTGATATGAGTAGCTGTTTTGGAATCAAGGAGAAAAAAAAATCCCATACTCTTGCCTTTGTCTTTTTTTGCTCTTAGGGCATAATTTATGGTCAAGTTTGCACTTCCCTTAAATCCCTGAAATCCTGGAAAACATGAATCGACCCTTATTAGATTGTTTTCTTGTAGAGTGAAGTTGCAAGCTCTAGACCATTCAGTTATGATAGGATGACATTTTAATCCCTTCAGCAAGTAGGGAAATAAGACCTAGAGGTCACAGCACAGTCCTACGTCTTCTCTTCTTGCTGCTTTAAGTTTAAGAAGTTGATACAAATGGCCTTTTTTTTAAAAAAAAAAAAAGGATTTTCCCTTTCCAGGAAATGGATTATGCATATACAGACACTGTGTATCCAGAGTTTTACATTCCTCTTATTTTTTTAAATCTGTACTTTAAGATTTCTACCCTGTTACATAGCCATCAACACGTGGATAAATTTGCATACTGGTATCCATCTTAGATGCAACAGAGACAGGAAAATCAGGACTTTCCATTGGGTCAAAGCATAAAGAGATATGTGTAACAGTTGTACAGTAAAGCTAACTAATTATTGTGGAGAGGACTCACTCCTGTCCCAACATAATGAACTATTACTTTACAGGAATGCATTGGTGCACACATTTTATTGCATTTGAATTTATTCTTGATTTGCATTTTAATTAACAGAAAATCTTATAAAGATGTTCAGATATTTAAAACTACTATTCTAATGGCATATCAAATAAATTTTTTATCAGTCACTGGTATATTATTTAATAGTCACTATTACTGTGTCACAAAAGATTTGACTGTCAAATGTGGAAGTTCAGAAAGCTTGCTTTGTGGAAAAAAAGGAAAAGTTTAATCTTTTGGAAGTGTGTCTTCAAAGTCTGAATAAAACATGTGACTGAGGGACAGAACCTGTTACTGTAGCCCAGAAGCATGCATCTAAAATAGTACTTAAATAATATGAGTAAATTGTTAATAGTCATGATAATTATTAATAATTAGGGATAGCAGAATTAAAATATTCAGTAGAAATGTTTCAGATTGATTAAATTTTTCTCCTTTTCTACTTTTCACTATTTTGTTTTGATGGTAAGCTAGTAAAATGAATGTAGAGAAGTGAAGTTCACTGTAGAAAGAATCAATAGAAGTAGATATTTCCAGTGAATAATCTGTTGAGGAATGACACTGATAATTATTTTTCTTTAGCTGAAAATAGTCAAAGCTTATGATTCCCGTATTTTTCTAGTCAGTTGTGTCAAGTATTTCCAGTCAGATGATGCTTTTTAACTTACACAGAAAGGATTTCATTAATACCGTGTTTAGTTCATTCTGTTTTTGGCAGAAAGAGGAAAATGTTTGCTCATATCCACATTAACAAAGTTTGAAGCACTGTTTTTTACTTGGAAAAGAAGCATTCAAGAATCATCATCAAGTAAGCAAGTTTCCTCTTAGATGTGGTCCAAACAGACTGTCTACTTGAGTCTTCCTTGAGTTTACAATGCAAACTCAGGTAGTGTTTACATTATCACTTTTCTCTAATACAGCAATACATTACTGAACACTCATTTCTGTATCGGCACAGCAGTATTGATGTCTATCACTAGTTTTATTTAATGTCCTGTCTTTCTTACAGGGAATCTATTTTCTCCAGATACTTTGTATGCTTCAGCAGGGAGACACGTGGTGACTATTAGGATCTGTTATTTTCATATATCTTCAGATACTAAAACTTAAGACGTAAAATAGAATAGAATCAAATCATAGAATTGCTCAGGTTGGAAAAGACCTTCAAGATCATCAAGTCCTGCTGCAACCTAAGCATACTACCCTAACTCTAACAACCCTCCACTAAATCATGTTCTTGAGCACTGCATTCAAATAGGTTTTAAACACATTCAGAGATAGTGACTCAACCCTGAGAAACCTATTCCAGTGCTTAACAACCCTTTCTATAAATAAATTTTTCCTACTATTTAACTTAAACCTCCCCTGATGCAACTTGAGGCCACTTCCCTCTTTCTGGCACCAGTGAGAAGAGATCAATCCTGCTCTTATTGTGATCACTTTTCAGTATTTGAAGTGAGCAATAAAGTCTCCCCTCAGCCTCCTCTTGCCCAGACTGAACAGCCCCAGGTCCTTTAGTTGCTTGATGTAGGGCATATTCTCCAAGCCCTTCACAAGCCTTGCTGCCCTTCTTTGGACCTGCTCTAGCACCTCAATATCCTTTCCGTACTTGAGGTGCCCAACTCACTAGTGCTGAGTATGGGGCAGGATTACATCCCTAGTCTTGCTCACCGCATCATTCTTGATACAAGCCAGGATGCCACTGGCCTTCTTGTCCATGTGAGCACACTGCTGGCTCATACTCAGCCAAATTTCCTCCAGTACACCAAGGTCCCCTTCCATCAGGCAGCTTTCCAGCCACTTCTCCCCAAGTATGTAGGGTTGCTTAGAGTTGTTGTGGCCAAAATGCAGGACTCAAAGCTTGGCCCTGTTGAAACTCACACAGTTCACCTTGGCCTATCTATCCAGTCTATCTAGGTCTCTCTGTAGTGCATTTCTATCCTCTGGCAGATCACCAATCCCTCCCGACTTGGTGTTGTCTGCAAACCTAGTGAGCGTGCACTCAATCCCCTTATTAAGATCACTGATAAAGATGCTGAATAAGAATGACCCCAGTGCTGAGCCCTGAGGGGCACCACTCATGACTGGCCACCAGCTGGATTTAAGTTCACAGCTCTTTGGACCCAGCCATCCAGCCTGTGTTTCACCCAGCAGAGCATATGCCCATCTAAACCATGGGCAGACAGCTTCCCCATGAGGATGTTGTGGGGGACAGTGTCAAAGGTTTTACTGAAGTCCAGGTAGACCACATCAACAGCCTTACCTTCCTCCATTAAGTGGATCATCTTGACATAGAACAAGATCAGGTTTGTCAAGCAGGATCTACCATTCATAAACCCATGCTGACTGGGCCCAATCTCCTGCTTGATTTTTAATTGAGCCATAATGGCTCCTGGGATTATCCATTCCATAAACTTCCCTGGCACCTATCTGAAACTGATAGGTCTGTAGTTACCACAATCATCTTTCCAGCTCTTTTAGAAGATGGGCATCGCATTTTCTGGTCTCCAGTCCTGGTTACCCGGGACTGTTGAATGATGACGGAGAGTGGTTTGGCAACCACACCCACCAGCTCTCTCAGCGCTCTAGGGTGCAATCCATCTGGCCCCATGGACATGTGAGTGTCCAGCTTTTGGAGCAGGTCCAAAAATATCTCATCATGGATTATGCAGGGTCTTTTCCATTCCCCATCCCCATCTTCCAGCACAAGGAGCTGTGTACCCAGGCAGCAACAAGTCTTACTATTAAGGACTGAGGCAAAGAAAGCACTAATACCTCAGCCTTATCCTGATCCTTGGTCACCGTGTTCCTGTTTGCATCCAACAAGGGATGGAGATTCACCCTACTCTTCCTCTTACTGTTTATATATGCATTTATAGAAATATTTATTGTTGTCTTTCACCTTAGTGGCCAAGTTCAATTTTAGCTGGGCTTTGGCTTTTTTAATTTCTCCCTGCACAACTTCACTACGTGTTTGTAATCCTCATAAGTTGCTTGCCCACTCTTCCAAAGTCCACAAACTTTTCTTTTGTTCCTGAGTTCCAGCCAAAGGTCTCTGTTCAGCCAGACTGGTCTCCTTCCCCATCAGCTCCTCTTCCATGACTTGGGAATGGTGAGCTACTGCACCTTTAAAATGACTTCCTGACAGTATTCTCAGCCATCCTGGGCTCCTCAGGAGCAAGACATCTTCAGTTCTTATTTTTCTTCATTAGATGTTTTTATGTATGAAGGCTCCTCCAAATGTTTCAGATAGCCATGCAGATTTTTAATAGTGCAATCTTGTTTATTACTGGTGAATATATATAGCTAGTGGTGGTGACTGTGGTGAAAAATAGTGTTTTGTAGCTGAGAATTTGCTCTACCAAATGGAGTTATTGTGTTCTTTGTACTTGTTATAGTTTCAGTGGAAATAATTGGGAAGCATTACTTTCAGAGCATCCTACGTTCATGGTACATGGTTAACCTAATCATAGTGTAGTTTAAATGAACATTTATTGCTGCAATAGAAAAACTGAAAACATCCATATTTTTCTGTGTTTAAAATGGAAACAATATTCTTTACATCTATTCAATAGTTAAAAGTCCACCAGAATCAGCATTTTGTTGAAATTAATTTCTGTACTCTTTACGTTTGTACTTTAGTACAATACATTTAATTCAGTTATGTGAGTTGCCTTCCATATTGCAAATACTGTCCACCATCTTCACAGAAGATATGCTCCTGGACTGCATGTTCTGTGGCAACAAATAAAAGTGGAAATGACCTAATTGAAAAAATCAGTTATTTAAATCACTCTTCTCATCCTGAATAAGGAGTTTTAAATAAAAATAAACAAATAAAAATACCGCTGTGCTGATATGCAAGGAAAGTAACTTCTTAACCACATAGGCAGTTAAACCCAGAAGTAAACATAGCTGTAAATAGTTGTCTGCTAAAGCTTTGAAACAGTTATTCCAAATGAAAATTCGTTTAAGTGCAAAAGCTTTGATGTTTTACTGTATACTTTTTCAAATAGCTAGCTGAATAGTTCTTTTGAGCGTTTCATAGATCTGACATCTACAAGAACATAATAATATACTGTTGTCATTAGTCTTTAAATCTTGCGTGTCATACTATAATGTGGAGGACTAATACTTTTATATGCATTTTAATATTTAGATTTCTAAGGGTGGCTCCTTAACCTGCTCTTAATGACTGTAAATTTTTTCTTCAGATATTGACAAAAATAGTTATCAGTTCCACAGATATTACTTCATTTGCTACATTCTCTGTTTAGAATTTTGTTTTCTAGTTTCCTTCTGGAGCAGAGAATGCCAGGTACTAAATCCAAAACATTCATTTAATATTATGTTACTTTTTTCCTTTTATTTTTTTTCCCTGATGTAGAAAATTTCATATCTTGATTGCTTAGCATCATTAATGCACTAAAATATCTGGCTTTAAAGTAGTCTTTCAGAAATGCTTTAGAGTAAAGCCTACTTCTGTTCTGTACAGCAGGTAGAGTTTTTATGCTCCAAGTCTGTGTGGTCATATTGCCTGGATATCTAGGTAGGGCAGAACTAAAATCCAAGCATATGTTAACTTACTGACAGAGGTGTTTGAAGGAACCTTTTTTGTGAATATACAAAGTTTCAGTCAGTACTCTGGAAATACCACCTTCAAAATGTAACACCTAAGTCTTAAATGTCACAATTTTTGCTGCTGTTGTTGTTGTTGTTAAAAAACAAAAACTCTTTCCTCCCCCCTCTCCCCCCCCCC
The DNA here is from genome assembly GCA_035772895.1 of Perdix hodgsoniae. Classification (NCBI taxonomy): domain Eukaryota; kingdom Metazoa; phylum Chordata; class Aves; order Galliformes; family Phasianidae; genus Perdix; species Perdix hodgsoniae. The sequence goes on from JAPSGF010000041.1 coordinate 1,629,277, forward strand.
CCCCCCCCCCCCCCCCTTAAAAAACAAAACAAAACTTGGAGAAGTAAATTATAAACAAATGCACTTGAAGATCTGCTATTCCAAAAATGAGCTTATGATATATAGAACTCTACAAATCTGTAGTATTTGTCAAAGCAGATATCCACTCACTCACAGATCTGTACTGATATTGGACAAATGTATCTGAAACTTTAGCACTGTATCAAATGGAAGGAAAAATGGAGCCTTTATTCCTGTCCAGTTCTTAAATAAATTTTTGTTAAAATAAAAAATAACAAAGAAAGAAAACCAACAAAAATACCTTGGCTAATTTTTCTTTACAGAGCTCAAGGCCTCATTTATTTATTGAGTTTGTACTCTTTCAAAAAAAAAAAAAAGGAATAGAAAAAAAAAAAAAAAGGACTACAAATTCTTAAACAATTAAAAAAAAAAAATTCACAAGTTATAACATGTGAAAATACCAAGTACTTGACCTCTGAGGATCCAGAGGAGCTTTCCAACAATCTTTTCTGTGTGTTTTGGAATTTTACATATAGCTGCATTAATTCACCCAGTCTCCATTTGGCCAGGATGCTCTTCTATTTTCACCAGATGGAGCTTATGCTCCAGTATTTCTTGCCAAAAGTAACAACATGAGTCAGTATCATTTGTGGTGATGGAAAGACATGGAAAAATCATGTAGCTTACTGAAAATTTAGTTAGCCATTCATAAGCACCAGTTTATGAGCCTCTCAATGAGTTATACTTATTCCTCACTTTGTTTTGTGAACTGTTCTACTGCTTTCAGGAGGTGGTTAGTGATTAGTTGTGGTTTTGAGGTTTTCTTGTATTTTTCCCAAGTGCTGAATTTTGTATTGTGTGAGACTTACTGTAGCTGAACATATGAATTTGTCTCAGTTGCAATAATGTGTTGACTTTAGTCTCCTGACATTCAAATTTTCCCATGTGGACAAGTTTTTGCTCCTTTTGTTTCCTTTCCATATTTCTGAAAGTTTCTAATGAAATTAGTAATTTGTATTAGACTTCACTCTTTGTTTTTAAACTCTTATCTGTTAAGAACTCATAACAATTTTAAGTTTTAAGGCCTGATTTCTACAAAATATGATTTCCTTACAGATTACGTATTAATGTATACTATTTGGTGTGGGTAGATGTCGCCAGGTCCTTATATTTGAAGCATGTATTATTTTATAATCTTCTAGCCTCTCTCTTAAATATAGTGTTTATTGAATTGGTGCCACTGTTTTTAACAGTTAAGTGTGGACGTGCAGTAATTTACTTCTGTATATATCCGTTACCTGAAGTGACATTCAGAATAAATGAATCCATATGAATTATGTTTGGATTCCAAATTCACACAACAATTCACGTCCTCTGTCTTCAGATTATTACTACTGGAACTGAGAGATTCCCATAGTGAAATAACTGAAATCAACATTTGTAGATATTTCAGCCACTTTGAAAGGAGTCTCACAAGACTGCATAGCATTAGTGAAAAGCTTATTTTTCTGCTCACTTCCCAGAAAGTCAGCACAGCACAGAAGTCTCCCTGCTATTATCCACTCCCTAACTGTCCTCTGAGACAAAGAAGAAAGAGAGAATGTATGGTCATTCCTCAATATCATGACATCTATTAAAATCTGAGATGTAAGCACCGTGCCAAGTGTAGCTCAAAGATTTCTGTTGAGATGGAATGAAATCCTTATTTACTGAGAATGAAAGAAGAGTATTTTTCCTCTATGGGGAAAAAATAATTAGCGTATTTCTGTTGTAGGTTGTTTGTTGCTGTTGTTTTTTTTAATGGAATACTGAGTATGAGTATGCACGTCTCAGGTGTTAGACAGTTTCCTCTTGCACTGAAAAAAAAAAAAAGTGCCTTTTTTTTACTACAAATGTAAACACAAAGAATTTTTCAAGCAATTAAATGTTATCTTCAAGTACACAGCATGCCATTATCATTAGGGAAGTTGATGAGAAAACAACACCAACCAGCATAAGCATAAAAAACTTCTTATTGAAAATCCAAGTTTTATTTCCTCTTTCAGTTGCCCTGTTTAGAAGACAGACCTGCAAATAGGTATGGATTAGATTAAAAGACTAGTGGCAAAGATGAATGCTACCAGAATTCATTATTTAGATTATCATCAGGTCATTCTAAAAGGCTGCATGGAAAACTGTACATTCACAAATATTTTATCATATCCTAACAGAAAACCTTTCTGTTAAAATGACCTAACATTCAAAATGTATTCTGTGGAGGATACCTATTTTTGTATTTCATGGCTAAAATAGGGGTTGCATTTACCTAACATACTATATTGCTTTTTCTGATCATTGTGATAAAGGAGTCAGTATTTAGACTTTAGTAATTTAGGGTTAGGGTTAGGCTTAGGGTTAGG